>CAUYRT010075290.1:0-19843 GCA_963574885.1 Lepilemur ruficaudatus
TCCTGGGCTCAAGCAATCCTCCTGCCTCAGCCTCCCAAGTAGTGAGACTGCAGGCATGTGCCACCATGCCTGGCTGATTTTTTCTATATATTTTTAGTTGGCCAATTAATTTCTTTCTATTTTTGGTAGAGACGGGGTCTCGCTCTTGGTCAGGCTGGTCTCGAACTCCTGAGCTCAAATGATCCGCCTGCCTTGGCCTCCCAGAGTGCTAGGAATACAGGTGTGAGCCACCGCGCTCCAGCCTAAAGGCCTATCTTTTATATACTTAAACTTTTTATGTCGTATTTATCCACTGTTATCAAATTAAGTATGAAGTGCGTCTGTTTTGGTCCCTTTAGTGGAAATAATAGAAAGTTCTTGTTATGAAATATAGTCTTATGAAATCCGCATTGATGTAACCCAGGAAGCATTAATAGTACATGTGAAACTATACATGTACTCCTCACCAAGGTTCAAAACTTGCTAAATGTTTATTAGTAAAGTTATAATTGGAGCAATTATATTCCGATATGAATTTGGAGAAAATACATTTTAATTTTTTTCTTTGTAGCTGTTGGACTTCCTGGATCAGCATCCCTTTTCATTTACACCTCTAATTCAGAGATCACTGGAATTTTCTGTAAGCTATGTTTTTACAGAAATTGGTGAAGGCGTTACATTTGAACGATTCATTGTCCAGTGCATGAATCTTATTAAGATGATTGTCAAAAATTATGCCTATAAGCCATCCAAAAATTTTGAAGGTAATGCTTTACTGGTAGTTTTTTTTCTTTATTTTAATGTAAGTGTGAAGTAATTGGTACTTTTACATATTTTTTTTGAAATTTATTTAAAAAATAAACTATTGCTAGGACATGAAATAGTTATAAGGATTACAGTCTTTAATATGTTTATACCAGCTTTTAAAAATTATATAGTGCATTTTGTAAGCTGTTTTTGTAGCACAATAAATTGGTTGAAGCTTAGGGACTTTAAGAATTAGGTACTACAATAATCCCTGCAGCTCATGTGTCAGATTGTGTTTATTTGAACAGTTAAAAGCTTTCTCTGACTGTATATAAAGTGGAGGTTGCTTCTTGACAGGTTAAATTGTTTATTATTTGAAATTCATTTATATGCATGTGTGTCAAGATGAATGAAGTCTCGTAGGAGAGAGAGAAAGGCCTATGAGTTAGTCTCCTCAATATGCTGTGATAATAGAGCGTGGTAACGTACAAGCTGTGTGGTAAGATAGAGACAGAACTGATGTTGGGTATGTTATATGTAAATGAAAGAGATTTGTTTATAATAAAAATGAAGATTATATACAAGTGTATCTTTTTCTGTGAGAGTATATTTTTAGTTTATTTAAACCATATAATCCAGCTTAGGTAGAATGTTTGGCTGTACAATTAACTTGGAAATTTTGTTTTTCTAGATAGCAGCCCTGAAACTCTTGAAGCCCATAAGATTAAGATGGCATTCTTCACATATCCCACTTTGACAGAGATATGTAGAAGATTAGTCTCTCATTATTTTCTATTAACTGAAGAAGAACTGACAATGTGGGAAGAAGACCCAGAAGGCTTTAGTAAGAATTAATTTTTTAGTTTTAGCATGGCTTTTTCCCCTTTCTGGCAATAGATATCTATTTGAATGACAGGTATATTAACATTGCATTTTAATATAGCAATGTTGATTTGGGAATTTTGGTTTGTAAAAATTAATTTATTCTCTGCAACTAGCGCTTGTTCTTACTAAAAAAAAAAAAAATAGAACACAAAAATTAACTTATTATCTCTTTGTTATCCATTAGAACAAAATGAGAAGCAGGAAATGAATGACTTGTTTAAATATGATGCAGAATTTTGTCCAGAAAGACACCTTTTTTGACTTTTAGATTCCCTTACAAATGTATCATGTAGTTTCAGATAACTGCCTGTCTCTGTTACCAGGTCAGTTTCTACTTTGTGATTCGTTCCATATTTTTTATTTGTAGAAATATTTGCCTAAGAAATTTGTAGGATTTTTAAATTTTTTTACAGATATTTTTCAATCTGTTTGAATTTCAGTAATAGATAAATGAGTAGCATAATTCTATTGGGACCCTTCCTATAGAAAATCAAGGAATCACATGTCTAGAAAAGTGTGTGTGAATTATTTCGGCCGTGGTGGGACATAGGCTAGATTTTAGCCCCTTCTTACCCATTTGGCTGAATGCCCTTATGAAGATATATGCATATGTTTCCTAATATTTTAAGAATGTCTTAAACTTTTTGGAAGATTTATCTTCCTCTTCTTTTTGTTATTTAGAAATAATTTTAGTTCGTTTGGAAGATACAGCATTGCACTGCCCAGTGCATCCATTTTTTGCTTTTGCTTTTTCCTAGCTAAAATCTTATATTTCAGTCTGCATTCTTTATGCAGTACATTTAATGTTATAACATGAAGCATTGAATCTTTAGAGTTTTAGAAGTTCTGAAGTATTTTACTTTAATTACAAATGCAAAAAATCTTTGAAAAGTGTTACTAATCATTTTAACTTGTGAAAAATGATTACTGTATTGAAATGAAATGATTTTCAGGATTGTAGTGGTATTGTCTCAGGTGATATCAGATGCTCTGGAAGTGACAAGTACTTTGAGCTTTCTTGAATAAAGAATTTTTAATGAAAACAAAAATGCTTATAGATGTAATAAGCAGTTGGTGATTGTGAGATACACAGGTGTGATCTCTAGTGTATAGTAAAGAAATCTGTGTAAGGCCTATGTTCCCAATTTGTTTTTAGTGTTATGTTTAAAACAATTCACAGAAATATTATACTGATGTTATCCAAATCTTTGTTTTTCAAACTGAGATTTTGAAAACGTCATTATTGCCTATTTTTAATTGCAGCAGTGGAAGAAACGGGAGGAGATTCTTGGAAATACAGTTTGAGGGTAAGTATTGAAAGAAAAATCAATAGGGGAAAAATTAATCTTTCTAAAGGTCTTAATTGATAATGACATTAAAGATTTCAAAACATTTAGTCAGGCAGATAGGAAACTTTATAATTGTAAGAAACTTTATATCTGAGAAGAAAGTGCTTAATTATGAATTTTAATCTGAATTTTCTTCTTGTTAACTTGAGGATTTGCAAACTTAATTTTTCTTCATTTTTTTAGTTGAATTGCTTAGGGAATAATTGCTTAGGGAATAATAATTTCTACTTGTGCACAAGTAGAAATGTTTGTGAAAGTAAAAGCTTCCACTTTTTGGCTGGAATGTTTTTTTCCTCTCCTTAAGTATTTCATTAATAACACTTCTTTTGATATGTTATTTCTCTTACCATCTGGTGTGAGTCTCAGAGACTAGCCCATTGTTCTCAGTTACAGGATGCTTTTAAAACACATTTATTAATATGGCAAATGTTTTACCTTTAAGGAAGATTTACCAAATGTGGTCTTTGAGCTGTTATTTTTGTTAAGATTTGTGTTTACATAATTTACATTATTGCCATTGGTTTTCTAAAAATGTATCTTAATGATTTTGTATTCCTAAGCTTATAGTTGTAAACCAGATAAATTACTGGTGATTTTAAAACTTTAAAAAATTTCATTCCTTTAATTTTTAAAACTTTCTCTTATGGAGAAGTTCAAACATACTAAAAAAGAGAGAAAATAATATCATTGGCTCTTCATGATAGTCAGTTTATCACTTAGCAACTCATGGCTAGTCTAGTTTCATATAAGCGTGTCACTCCTTCAACTTGCATTATTTTGAAGCAAATATCTGGGATGACATATCATCCGTACATATTTCTATATGTATATCTGTAAGTTTCTTTTTAAAACATAGCACACAATATCTTAATTATTCCTTTATAGTATGAATCATTTAGCAATTCAATACTTTTAAGAAACAAAGCAAATCATTTTTTTATGTAGCAAATGCTGATATCTGTTACTGTTTGTGTTTGTTAAGAGAAATAGTACTTTATATGGTGAATTGAATTCATGAATTGCTATTGTTGCTTATTATATCATTGCTAAGAAAATATGTAATTTTTAACATATTAAATCTTGGGCAGTTATTTATAGGATTGAACAATGAATATGGCTACAAAATGCTCTTTTAAATTTAAAGTATGATTAATTTAAAAATACAGACTATTTGCTGTCTGTAGTTATTAAGTTTTTGAATGCATAATGCCAAATGATTGAAATAAGGAAATAAAGTTTCTATATGTTATGAATTAAATTATTATAACTTGATTTTAGTTTCCATTATATTTATTATAGAAAATAGTAATCTTTTTTAAAAAGTAAAAAATTGGAAATGCTTTCAAAGCTTTAGGATTTTAAGAATGAATAGTCTTTGCTTTATCGTAGAATTAGTAGATACTGTATAGCATCATTTTTAATAGAAATTTGTCTCTTTTCTTTTTCCAGCCATGCACTGAAGTCCTTTTTATAGATATATTCCATGAATATAATCAAACTCTTACTCCTGTTCTTCTAGAAATGATGCAAACACTTCAGGGTAGGATATATTTTGTGATACTTTGATTTATTGATTTAATAAATCAGTTAAAATATTCTGAGTGCCTACTATGTAAAATACTCTGTTTCCTAGACCATATTATGGATATGAATTTGAGAAAGACAGAATGTGTTCTTTCCTGAAGGGGTAGCATTTGAGATAGATCTCGAGTTACAGTTTGAAATGATAGTTAAATTCTGCTGTCATAAACATAATAGCAGATCAAGCAAAACAGCAATCATACTGCTTGGGGAAACTGGAGCATGTTGTGAGAAATAGTGAGAAATGGTGAAAACTGTTGTTAGCCTTTGTTAGAATGGTGGCAATGGGAATGGAAAGAAAGTGATGGATTTAAGAGAGAATGATGAAGTAAATTTTTGGTACTTAATCGCTGTGCTTTGTATATGACTAATTATTTAACTATTAATTAAGATTGACTAATGATTTCTGACTTTTCTGCTAGACTTTAAGTTCCAGGGGGCATTGATAACATCTGTTTCGTTCATACTTTATTCCTCCTGCCTGGCATACCCAGTAACTATTTGTTGATTGATTGATTCATTGGCTTTTTGCTGATTGATTGAATGTGCTGGGCAAAGGAAAGTGGTCAGAGATGATCCTGAACTTTTGAGTCTTAAGGACAGTGAAAACAGTTATCTCATTAGTACTGATTGGAGATAGAGATGTACTTTTAGAGTGCATGTATATAAGGAGTCTTGGGAGAAGTAAAGACTTTCAAGGACAGACATGAGATCTTCACCTATAGGGAAATGGGGAGGTGAAAGCCCCCACAGAAGAGCCAGGTAAGAAACCATCCAAGAAGTATGAAGAAAGGTATGGGGGTGTTTCCTGGAGAAGAGCATGTAGGAAGTGTAAAATGCTTGTTAAGAGTCAAAAGGCAATGGATCTTCCAAGAGAATTATCCAGTTGGTTGCAGCAGGAATCATGTTGTAAGGGATCAAGAATTGAGTAGGTGGTGATATAAGGTAATGAGAGAATTTCCTGTAGGGAAGGAGATTCTTGATCTTGTTTGTAGTAAGAGAGTACTCCCCCTTTAGGCTTTTATACTCTCAAAAGCGTAATAGAGTATTTCTGTTTAAATTATAAGCCAAGGGAAATATGTAAAATCATTATGTTAATTTTTAAAGATAATTTGAGCATTATTATATTTCAAATGAATTAATCTGCACTGTACAGTTAGTTACTAATTTTTTTCTTTTTCTTTTTCTTTTTTTTTACATTCCTATGAGCTAGGGCAAGTTACTGATTTCTCAGTGCAGGATTACAGATTCCTAAATTTATAATATGCTGTTTACGTTGCTTTGTTTTTTTGGTTTTTGAACGTTATTTCTGTTTTCTCCTACACAGCCTATTTACTATTTACTTTTTAATTTTTGTATTTTTTATTTTTTTTCTTAACCATCACACGCCCATTTACTTTTTTAGACTATTGTAGGAAAGGATGGGTGTTTAGGTTTGCACTTTGATAGGGTGCTGTCTGCTGGTAAGGTTTTCAGTGATTTCTGAGCTTGATTTTCTTTCTAACTCTGGAGCAATTTGTTTATTTAGGGCTGTACTTATTCTAGCTTATTGGAACAGTGAGCTTAAGAATTCTTACTTATACTTCTCTATAAAGATCACAGAAAAAAAAATTCTTGTTTTGTAACAGAAATATGCTTTGATAAACTTATTAGAAATTGTTCTATTCTAAAGAAATATATTAATACTTATTAAGTAAATTGTGTTTTCCGTGTTAACCATGGTATCTTGCTTCATGCATAGTAGTATAGAAACTCACAACATTTTATCCTAACATTTCCATGTTTCATAGTGGCTGTCACCTTTCTGTTTACACTTTCATTTTACTGTCATTCTTTATCTAGTGTACTGTCATAACCAGGTTTATTTTTTCTGCTTAGAGCTTCTTTTGTGAATTGCTTATTCTTGTTTTTTGCTGCTTTTTTTCTGCTGTGTGATTAATCTCTTATTCTTTAAGAATTTTCATTTATTATAAAGATATAAAACAATAGCAATTTATGGTATATATTTTTCTAGAATATTGCTTGTCTTAACATTTTGCAAATATATTATAATGGTTTGTAATATTGTTTATGGCTTTAGATATTGTACTTGTGTTTTCTAATGGTGATAATGATAAAACTTAGACTTTTCCTTTCTATCTATATGCATATTTAATATAATGAAGCATGTACTTAACTGAATTGGGGAACTAATAAATTGTATTTAAATGGAATATATTTATTTTAAAAAATAGTTTAATTTATTTTTACTGATATTTATTTTTCAGGGCCCACAAATGTGGAAGATATGAATGCACTGTTAATTAAAGATGCTGGTATGTTAAACTTAAACTTAGTTTGTGTGCCTAGGGAAAGACTTCTAAAGAAGTGTAATGTGAGAACACAAGGATAAGTAGAAGTTAGCTGTGTGAGGGGAAGTAGAAGTTAGCTGGGTGGGAAGAGGGTTCCAGGGGATGGAGTATCACACTTAGAGTTTAAATAGTGACTATTTTGGTTTAACTAGAACATAGAGGTTAAGAGGTTATGGTGAGAGATGAGGCTAGAGATAAGCAGGGACCAGATTATAAAATACTGCATCCACTTAGAAGCAGATATTATTTTATAATTTTAATAATTTGACTTGAATATTTCAGAATAAATTTAATTTTCTGTTTGAAAGTACTAAGGAGTATTTAGGAAAAACATGGAATGAAGTAACTTAGTGTTTCAGTGTAGTCCCTTCAGTTTCGTTTCTTACGTATATTATGGCCCAGTATCTGAAATCTTTAATTTTTTTCTTAAATTTTCTTCTTAGTGTATAATGCTGTTGGATTAGCTGCTTATGAACTGTTTGACAGTGTTGATTTTGATCAGTGGTTTAAAAACCAGCTTCTTCCAGAATTACAAGTCATTCACAATAGGCAAGTATAAAATTTTGTGTTTATTTTACACTTATTTTACCTTATTGATTTTCTAATGAATTCAAGAAGGCATTAAAATTGCTTATAATTTTAAAAACATTGTAATATGACTTAGTAGGTAATGTCTAGTGTAGAAAGGAGTAAGACTTGTGAATTTTATAATTGAAATATAAACAAAACAGTTGGCTCTTACGTTACATTTATTTTAAATGTAAATTGTGACATCCAGGAAGTATTTGACTTCATATAAGATAGTTTGCAGGAGAAAGAAAGTAGGACTTAATACAAAGCTGAGGGAAGATGGAGGTCTGTTAGTTTAGAAAGAAACTATCCACAAAAGGAAGACAATTGGACACTTAGCAGGGGCTATGCCCAGTGTCAGAAGTAGCCTAACCAAAGTAACATCTATGAAAGGTGACTGTCTTGGAATCCAAGGATGGGGAACCTGTGGCCTTGGGACATATGTGGCCTTCTGGATCCTTGAATGTGGCCTTTGGACTGAATCCAAATTTTACAGAACAAATCCTTCATTAAAAGGTATACAGCAGAGAAAGATGAAGCTTTTCTTGCCTCCTTTGGTGCTTAAAAATGAAAAATCTTGAAATCAAAAGGTCACAGATTCCGCACTCATATGAGATGGCAAAAAGCATTTGAATACACTTTAGGTTCTTATTGAGGTGCCCAATTCAGTTTTGTAAACATTTAGAGCCACAGACTTACGGACCTGGAGATGCTTTAAAAGTTATTTGAACAAGTCAGTAGCTAGTTATCTCTTCAGTTATTGAGTAAACAAATATTTTGAACACTTGGGATTTGCAATTTTCTATAGAGCCAGTAGTGAATAGACTCTACCTCTGCTCTAGGGAGCTAGTGAGCCTTTGATGGAGAAGAAAACTTTTCATTGGGGATACAAGTGTGTGGTTTAATTGTCCTTAAACCCTAGGGGCTATTTAGTTTAAGACCTTCACTGTCTGTTATGGAAGCTCCCTATATAGCTATTGAGCACTTGAAATGTGCTTAGTGTAGTTGAGAAATTGACTTTTCAACTTTAGTTAATTTAAATTGAAAAACTGAAGCCATGTAAAATATATATTAATTACAAGTTGAAATGATAATATTTTGGATATATTGAAAGAAAATATTATTAAAATCTTACCTGTTTCTTTTTACTTATTTTAATGTGAGTACTAAGGAATTTAAAATTACATATTTGGCTTGCATTATATTTCTACTGGACAGAGCTGGTCTAGTCTAGTGCTTCTCAAATTTTAATGTGCATACGAATCACCAGGTAATCTTGTTAAAACTTAGGTTCTGATTTAGTAGGTTTAGATCAAGTCATGCACTTCTGTCTTGCTCCCGGAATAATGAATGGTGGCGTTGGCTGGTCCAGGCACCACACTTTGAGGAACAAACTGACCTCTAATTTTAACTCTGCTTGGACATGCCTATGACCTTGGAATTTGACCTTTTTGAGCTTCATTCTCTTTGTCTGGAACAGAGAATCAAATGTGGTAGTTCTCAAGGTCTCAGTCCAAAAACTGAAGGTTCTGTGGTTCCTTTACTTCACTCTACAGAAGTCTTGTTACTTCTGCCACTGTGAATTGGTTTTAACAGTTCTTATCGTTTGAAATGGCATTGTTTTCACTTTTTTGCCCAAATACTGTTTACCTTAAATACCTGTTTAAATTCCATCTCTCTGCCCACTCTTCTCTTTCTTTTCTGACACCCTAGTATACTACTTAGCATTTTTTAATTCTTTTAGGTGTGTTATAAACTTCTGAGGGGCAGAGAATACTGACATTGTTTTACGACTTCAATGAGCAATTTTTTAATGTACTTGATCCGCCATAGTTTTCTGAAAAAACATGGTGTATTTATTAGCTTGTTCTGTTTACACCCAGAAATTAATATTTATCATCTTACCACTAAAATCGTTGCTCCCTGCCCCAAGACAGGGTCTCTCTGTCACCCAGGCTGGAGCACAGTGGCATGATCATAGCTCACTGCAACCTCAAACTCCTTGGCTCAAGTGATCCTTTTGCCTCAGCCTTCCAAGTAGGTAGGACTACAGGCACATACCACCACACCTGGTTAAAGTGTTTTAAAAAAATTTTCTGTGAAGTTAGGATCTCACTATGTTGCCCAGGCTGGTCTCGAACTCCTGTCCTCAAATGATTCCCCCACCTCAGCCCCTAAAGTGCTAGGATTACACATATGGCCTAAAATTTATATAATATCAAGATACACTATAAGTGAAATTCTTGGACACAAATGTTTTGAACTTAATGATTTTTCTCCTTGCCTAAAGAGTCTTCATTTCCTTTAGCAAAGATGATCAGAGAGAAATTAATTTATTTACATATTACTGCAAATGTTTTACAACTTTTAAAATATAAGTCATTATTTTTATAATCTGAGTCACGTTCTATATTTGAATGTAAATTTCTGTAAGATTTTGTAGTTGAAGTCAATAAATTTATATGAATTTTTAAATTTGTTCTGAAAATCTTTATATTAACAAAATTGTAGTAGGAAAGTGAATACAGGAGCTTCTTTATTATTACGTTTTGGGACTTTTCCAGCTTTAAGATTTGGAGCATTAGCACTATTTTTAGTTACTGGAGAAACAGAAATGGACTTGGTTTTTATGTACCTATCTGTGTTACAGTTCTTTAATGCAAAAGAATCAAGGTTGCAACATACCTGTTTAAGAATTCATTTATTTAGATTGGATCTTTATTGTTAGTATTTCGTACCATGGTATATTTAGAAGAAACTTTTAAGGTCTTTATAGAAAATGCAGATTGCATTTCTTACTGTATTTTAGATTTAAGTGATGAAATATACTAAATCAAATAGACCTCTTAAAATATTTAACATTGTGATTTCACACTTTTTTCCTATCTTAGGTATAAGCCACTGCGACGCAGGGTGATTTGGCTCATTGGTCAGTGGATTTCTGTGAAATTCAAGTCTGACTTAAGACCCATGCTGTATGAGGCAATCTGTAACTTGCTTCAAGATCAAGATTTAGTGGTATGCTCCTTAAATGTCTTAAAAGAGTTATCTTTAAAGTTTAATCTATGCTAAACTTCAAGTTCACAGACAGTTTATATATATTTTTAGAATGTTTATGGCCTTTTACTGCAATAGTAATCTCTTGGTGAGCAGTTTGATTTGAGGGTAGAAAGTCTTTTGATTATTGTTTGCCCTCCTCGTTACTAGCCATTCGAAAAAAATTAATTAAACTCTATTCCAAATGATTTATAATTTCTTAGTAAGAAAAAAAGGACAGCAGTTTTTTTAAAATCTCTTAATATTACATATTAATTTTCTTATTCAGGATAGACTTTGTTGTTGAGATAGCATCATCATAATCTGTTTCACCCTTACTTTGATTTGTGACCTCATTTTTAAAATTTTTTTCAGTCTTTGGAATTCTTGTTTCTTTCAGGAATTTTACTTCATTTTTGGTGTTCACATAAAATTCTTGACTTTGTGTTACTGAAAATTTGATAGTGGCTTCTTTGTTGCTTTTTTTCCTCTTCAAAGCAGTAGGTTTGCTGCTTTATTATATAGGTCAATTACTTATAGGCCTATGATTTTAAGAAGTTCAAAATTGTAAAAATATATAGAATTGTTTTCTTCTTTTTTCCCCTTGCTGGTGCTTTACTGTATGACTGAGCGATGTATTAGTGACTTAATATACACTTTCCTTTTCTTGTACTTAACTTTGACTCCAGCATAGTCTTTTAAAAAGTGGATCCATTTGTTTTTTCCTGACTTCCAAATTGTTTTAGGTAAAATTAAGTGATCCCTGCCATCCACCTCCTTCACTGATGCTAAGATCTTATCTAATCATTTCTCAGTATCCCGCCTACTTTTTTTTTTTTTTGTAGTTTGAACCCATCTGATTTCCCTTCTTTGCAGCAAAGACTTGCACTACACTTTTCTCTTTTTTTACATATGCCATAATAAATAAACTACTTGTAGTGTTCACTGAAGGAAAAATATAATTAGAAAAGTAAATTTGTTGTAGAAACATAGTACATTCCAAAAGCAAATAGAACTGATCTTTGAATTTTCTGTTTAAATATTATCTACTTTGTGTACATAATTGAGAATTTATTCTAAATACCATACTATAATTTTTAAATAGTATTAATATAAGCCTGAGAAGTCACAGGGGAACATAGTTTTATTTTACTATTTTTAAGTTTTTAGAAATTTATTAATATACCCTAGCTGCTTCTAAAATTACTATTTTCTGAGATTAATTTACTTTTATTATAGCTTTAGACTAAAATATAAGATTTAAATTTTTTATTTTCCTAGTAGGAAATATTTGCTCTTCTGTCAGAGTTATCTGAGGACATTAAAGATTTATCAATGTATCATGAAAGGATTAAATTTCAGTTAGGTTTTCTTTGGGAAATAGAGAAATTTCTTGAGTCGTATACTCTTTTTATAATAAGTCTATTAGAGAAGAAGAGAAAAATGAGTTATTTTGGTTAGGCTTTTAAAAGCAGAACATTATTTCTGTCAGGTATCAACAAGTGTTATTGCAGAGAAAGCGTTTCATGGCCAGATAAGTTTGGAAAACTCTGGGCTGATTATTCAGATAGGCCTCTTTACTATAGTAATAGTCAGAACCTTAAAAATGTACAATTGCATTGTGACTATTCAAGATGACTAACATTAATATTTATGTAATACACTTTGAAAAAATGCTGTTTTTTGTTCAGCTTTTGCCCTTTTCCTTTACGTCTTTTGGTGGCTACATCTCATATTGACATCTTTTGCGTTTGTTTTATCATGTCACTGGTATTTTGTAATAAATTTTTAAAAAGACAGTGTTTAGTAAAGTACCAAGTTAATGTTGCAGACTTTGGCCTTTTTTAAAAGTATATTTAAAATCAGTAATATATAAGTTATACTGTTTTAATTTCAACCTTTGAGAAATCCTGGCTAATGAAATGTAGGAAGATACTTTTTATGTACTATACTATAAATATATGTACTATACTATAAATATATATACAGCAGTGTATAAACAGATTTGATGTGTATGTGTGTATATATGTATAAACATGCATTTTTATTTGTAGACTTACACATGTACATACACATAGTGTATATATGTGTGCATCACACTAAGTCAAATTGATAAACACTGAGGAAAAGTTAACAGTATTTCAAATGAACCAAAAAGTCACTCTGTTTGCATTGTATTTCCCCAGATCAAACAGTAATGTTAAACTGTCACACAGCTATCAGAGATAGAGAGACATACTCTTCCCAGTGGCCTTTAATATTATAAAATTTATGGATTCCTATACTAACTGGAGAAGTCGCTTCCTTCAGTTTCTATACTTTTCCACTCTGTCTTAAGCATGTAGATCTGGATGAGTCTGAATCCTCTCTGGTTCCAGAGTCTGCATTCCCTTGCTTGGGTGCTGCTATTAGGGAGTTGGGATAGATTTCATATTGAGCAACCTGCAGTTATCTATGTGGTTTCCTGTTGTTGTTATAAGGAGACTGGCTGTCACAGAGTAGAAATAATTTTTAATTTTTAACTCTTAAATAGTTCAGAATTTTGTCAAGGAAAGAGAAAAATGCAGCAACTAAAACATAATAAGCACTTTTGTGCTCATCACCCAGTTTTTCACATCTTCATATTAAGATTTTTCCACATATATTTTTCAAATATTTTATTTAAGAAATCAAACATTACAAATTCTACATCTACATATCCCTCTACACCTTTCCTGTTTCATTCTATTGAATTTGTTAAGCAGAGGTTTTTAATTTAATACACTCAGATTAAATTTTTTTATACTTTTTGTTTTTATTTTAAGAAGTGCTTTTTCTTCACCCTTGGTTATTCATTCTATCTGGAATTTATTTTTGAACATGATGTGGAGTAAGCATCCATGTTTTATTTTTTATAAGGATAACAATGCTACAATAATTTATTGAGTAATACATAATTTTATTAGTGGTCTGTAAGGCTGTCTCTGTCACATACCAAGTTTACATAAATGTGTACACTGCCACCTCATAACATAGCAGTTACAGTGCTTATGGCAAGTTTCAGGTTTGAGAACACTATTTCCATGTTGTAAACTAGAAATACTAAATTTCAGGGGAGAGGAACCTTCTTTTCCCAGTGCTACAGATGATTCTGTAACCAGAATACTTTGTTTAAATACTGGGCTTCTTTAGGTTTTAAGGGTTCTGAACTAATTATAGCTTCACATTTCAGAAATTTTAAATAAGTTTTTAAAAAGTTTTGCAACCTTCAGTAAAACACACTACTAGAAAATTAACATTAGTATAATCTTTCACTTTTGTAAGAGCCTAGATAGAATGTAAACTTTGGTATAACCAGAAGGTCTGTTGTTTGGGGCTGTGTGTGGTTGTCTGTGAAGCAACGAAATGGCCATCTTCATGGGCAGGTTGACTACCAGTATAGAAATACACTCATGCATCACTTAACAACAGGGATAGTTTCTGAGAAAGATGTCCTTAGGTGACTTCCTTGTTGTGTGAACAACAAGGAGTAAGTATACTTACACAAACCTAGCCTACTACTCACCTATGCTATATGGTATGACCTGTTGCTCCTAGGCTATAAACCTGTATAGTGTGTTACTATGCTGAATTCTGTAGGCAGTTATAACACAGTGGTAAGTATTTTTGTGTCTAAACATATGTAAACAGAAAAGGTATAGTAAAAATATGGTAGAAAAGATAAGACATGCTTATCTCAGTGCGCCAATTTGTAAAAATGTATATGTGTATATATAAATTAAATAAAGATATTAATATAAATTAATAAAGATAAAAATGGTAACTCTCTATAGGGCACTTACCATGAATGAAGCTTGCAGGACTGGAAGTTGCTTTGGGTGAGTTAGTGAGTTAGCGGTGAGTGAATATGAAAGCCTAGGACATTATTGTACACTTAGGCTACACTAAATTTTTGAAAAACTTTTTTTCTTTCTTTATAAATTTACAATGATTTACTGTACCTTTTTTACTTTATAGACTTTTAAAGTTTTTAAATATTTTTGGCTCTTTTTGTAATAACACTTAAAACATAAATGCATTGTTCGGCTGTGCAAAACATTTTCTTTCTTTATATCCTTATTCTATGAGCTTTTTTCTATTTTTATTTTTTTCCTTTTTAAAATTTTTGTTAAAACTAAGACATAAAGACACACAGCCTAGATCTACATAGGGTCAGAATCATCAGTGTTACTGTCTTCCACCTCTACATCTTGTCCCACTGGAAGGTCTTTAGAGACAGTAACACACATGGAGCCGTCATCCCCTATGATAACAGTGCCTTCTTCTGCAATACCTCCAATAAGACTTGTCTGAGGCTGTTTTGCAGTTGACTTTTTTTTTTGATTAGTAAAGAGTACATTCTAAAATAATGATAAAAAGTATAGTAAATACATAAACCAGCAACATAGTTGTTTATTAAGTATTATGGACTGTACGTAATTATAATGTGCTATAATGGGATCTGGGAGAGATACTGCAAGATGCATGGAAATTCTCCCATCTTTCCACTCTTGTGCCTTTTATGGATCTTTCAGGTTTTGTCAAATTTTCTGTCTTACAGTTTTTATTCTTTCTATTTGCCTATCCTTTGTATCTCAAAAACACTACTAAAGGTTTTAAACTGTCTAGTCAGTGTTTTGAAAGATGCCAGAATGAATTCTGAGTTCAGTTATATTCGCAGATTTCCAAAGGAGATGTAAAATAATCTGTGTTTGAGACATGAAAATACTAGGCAAATGTAAAACCAGGAAGAAAGGAAACCTTAGTCTAGTCAGTTTCCTGTAAGCAGTTTTGGGTTTGTAATTCATATGTTTGGTATCCACTGCCTATGAAAATGAGCGTTAGAATTATTTTCTTAAAAGGAGATGAATAAATTGAAGATGCTTTCTTGTTTTTTAAGAAACTTATTTATATATGTATTTCAGAAGAAATAGTATATCAGATTGTTTGAATGATCTTGATTTTATTGCAGAATAGAGAAAAGAAAAAGTACCTAGTTATATATAGTAATAGTAGTAGTAGGAATGTATAGGATAGTATAGGATAATATTATTCATATTAGTATCTCTTATGCCTGGCATGCAATCAAGTCTTAGAAAATGTTTTTTGAATGGATTAGGAGACAGGGATAGGAGAGAATCTAAGAATGAGGATGGCTTTTTAAACAATTAAATTACAAAGTCATTATTTTTATTTCTCAGATTATTATTTCATGTCTGCCTTATTTACATTTCTTTGGTGGTCTTAAGATCATTTCTTTCTGGCCGTAGCACCATGCTCACTGCTTTAGTCTGTAGACTGCCTTCACTTCTGTGGCCAGGATATAGAAGTGATCAGGCATTAGGCTAGTCCAAGTCCACCTAATTATCCCAAGGCGCATTCATAGTGACATCTGCACGAATGTCTGGCTATGCTCACCTTTGTAGCAGTATTCTTTGGAAGTAGTCTTGACTGTGGTTTCTTCCTGTTCATTTTTCTGTTGCTCTCATGCTTTGGGGATCTTTCCAATGTTTCTGATATCTCGATGGCGCTTGTTCTCCTAGTATGGAATTAGCCTTTTATTTTTTAAGGAATTTCCTGAGATTTTATCTGGAGGTATGGTAGACTATCAGGCTGAATTCATGGTCTGGATCCAGTTCTGAATACTTAAGGTTTCACTCTCCTTCAGAAGGTCTAGATTTACTCTATGAAAAGTCCTGTTTAGGGTCTTGCTAAGGGAAGTTTTATGTTTTGTTTTCTGCATTTATTTATGGAAGTATTTCTTGAACAACTAGTATCCTGGGAATGTGTTAGACTCTCTTCTACCAGTCTTTCAGCACACTCCCCAACTCTTCATTCTATAAATTTGGGTTTTGATTTTTCTCCTCCATTGCTTATGAATTGCTGCCAGATTCATTCTATTGGTTTGTGGTAAATACTGCCTGTTTCTTTTAGAGCTCAGGAAGGATGGATTTTGCTTGTATTTTTATTTGTTACATGATTTTAAATGCTCCTCAACTGTCTTAGAAAGTCTGCGGGGACGATACATCTAGTTTCATTCAAGTGCCTTTTGTTTTATATACTTGCTTGCGTAGATGTTATTGCTAGGAGTTGAATGGATCTTTAGAATAAATGGTCCGTATGAAGAGGAAATTCAGGAGAGAATTAAGGGTTAGAGTGCTGGCAATTTCATTTCTTGTTTCTTTTTTGAGGGGCTTTCATGTCCTAGTGTCTGTGAATTAAATTATTAATACAACGCTTGTTGAACACTTGTTCTGTTCTGTGTGATGTAAATTAAAAGATGATTAGACATAGTTCATGTCCTCCAGGGGACCTTTTCAAGTTAGCTATTTTTATTAGGAATTATTTAATATTGCTTCCTCTCCCCTCATTGTGAGCTCTATGAGGGCAAAGACTAGGTTTGTCTTACTCAGCTTTTTCTACAACTAACACAGTGCCTGTTAATAGTTACTCATCGAATATTTTTTATCAGTTACATGAACATGCAGTCTTCTCATGAGGCCATTTTGTAGTAGAACACTTGCCACAGTGCTTTGCATGTATTACGTAATCAGCAAATTTGTGAAATCCAGTTAAAAATCTGGAAATGTTCACGTTGCCTTTAGACAATGAATAAAAGGAAAAGGTGGGTGAAAAAACGTCTGTACTGTATGTAGGCTCTTAGAATCTGTGGATTTGTCAGTAGAGTACTTAACATTTGGCACAAATGCCTAATCAGCATCTCAAGACCTCATAAACTTGTGTAAAATGTTTAAAACTCTTTCTTTCTGAAAAAGAGTCTGGAACCTATACCATCTAAGAAAGTAATGACTCTTAGCCAGGAAATAAAGGTTTTAGATATATTATTTTACAGAGTAGAATATAAAATTTAGTTATGGCTTGAGTTCATGGCACTTTGTGTGGAAACTGTATGTTTGCCTGTGCAAATTTAGCTGAATAATTGAGAGATAAAACTAGAAAGAATGAGATTATGCTCTAATGATATGATTTGGCCAGGCAACATACTGCTAAACATAGAAAAATATGATTTGGGAGGTCTGGAGCTTGTATAAACCTTTCTATATTTGTAAACTTTGGGATTTAGAAAATTAGGATACTTTTTTGGGGGAGGGGGAGTATTTCCAAGGTTTACTGTAATTGAGGTTACAGAAGGGAATCCATGTTTTTTTCTCCTGCTCTTCCTCCTTGTCTCCCGCACCATTTATTTACACATCTTCCTGCTTGCTCATCCCCATCCTGTTGTCCTGCCTCTTAACCTTCTCTTTTGCTTGGACATCACCTGCATGCTATTTTCCCTCAGTCCCATGCTCTCCACATACCTTATGGCAAATAATTATTCTCCATGGAAGCACCTACTAGATTAAAGGCTTCTTAGGCAAATTATGGGAAACTGAGAAAAGTGGGAATAAATACTGCTTTATCCTTTCTTTTTTTTCCCCTTGTTGCAAACTAAGGGGACTGTCCTTTTATTTCTGGATATTTATATACTCTGTGACTTTAATATTAATAAAAAGAACAAAGGAAGTTATTTGGAATAAAATTTTTGGTTTGATAGTAATGATTTTTAGTCATGCTAGAATAATTAAAAATTCGTGATATACTTTCTTTTAGGTCCGTATTGAAACAGCTACAACTTTAAAGTTAAATATCCTTTAAAAAATTTAAAAATATTTTGTTGTGAAGAATTTTAACACTTTTAAATTGTACTTATTTTGTGAAATTAATTTATGAGATAATTTAAAATGTAGTTTTTGATTGTTTTATTGTATTTGTTTTAGATATTGTATCCTAATAAACTCATATGTTCTCAGTGTTCCTTAACTGCTCTTTACCTGTTGATGATTTTGAATTTAGAACAGATCAATTTCTACCGGTAAGAATATTCATTTCCAGATTGCTTTTTTTAAATAGCAATTTCTGCTTATGTCTTTGAATATGGAGTGCTATTTTACAACTGAAATTATATATATTAAATATATTATCTCTTTGAATATTGAGTGCTGTTTTACAGCTGAAATTACATATATTTTGTGGTGGTAGTGTTTGTTCTTAAGAGGACTAGGTGAGAGGAAAGTTACATGATAAAATATCTGTCTTCTTGTGAGGCTCATAGATGGGGAAACTTTTAGAGTAGAGATTTTTCTTTAATAATCACTGAATATTTTTAGATAAAACAAATGTGTTTCAGAAATTTGTATAAAAATGAACCAATTATCTGAAAGAACAAATATTTGTTTTATGTAAGTATCTGTGATTTGTCAGTTTCTAACATAATTTTCATAATTTCCTCTGTCTGTTCATAGCCAGGTACAGGATATTTTTCTATTTCCTAATAAGAAATACTCTGTCATTCTTAGAATAACAGGTACATATCTACAAAAATGTATATCTCCATATAGCATATGTTAAGGGCCACATAGCTGTCACATAAGTGCAATAATTAATGTTCTTTTTGCTTTAATAGTACTGCAAACCAAAACATTTTGTGATTGGCAGCAGGCATGCATGGAAGAACAGTGACAATGCACTGTTAGCGGTTTAGTTAACAGTATAAAATTTAAACACACACAGTTTAGATAGTCTTCCTCTAAACATTATTCAGTTTGTGAATGAATTAAATTCTGAAATGGACACATTTAGCAGCAACAAAGAAAAAAATCACAGTCTTACATATTGGGAGCTTGAACAATTTAAAGTTGTTTAGGTAATGCTTTGGCTTTCTGTTTGTATTTTATTGCTTTGACATTATGATTTATTTCTTATTCCATCTATGTATATATATATTTCTATTCTGAGCCTTTTTTTTTTTTACCTGCAGTATTTGGAAACTATGTTCACACTACTTTTTCAGTTACTACAGCAAGTTACAGAATGTGACACAAAGATGCACGTTTTGCATGTCCTTTCTTGTGTGATCGAAAGAGTCAACATGCAGGTAATTTTGCCGTAAAACATGAAAATAAATGTCAGAGAGGTGAGTAGAATCATGTAGAATTTGTTAAAGTGTGTTTTGCAACCTATTACACATTATATATCTACATTTGGCTTAGTATAAAAATGATGTGTGAAGTTCTTAACAGTTAAATTACTCAGCTTCCCGTTACTCCTAATCTTTGTGAAAAATTGATAATCCAGGCCGGGCGCTGTGGCTCACGCTTGTAATCCTAGCTCTCTGGGAGGCCGAGGCGGGCGGATTGCTCAAGGTCAGGAGTTCGAAACCACCCTGAGCAAGAGTGAGACCCCGTCTCTACTAAAAATAGAAAGAAATTAATTGGCCAACTAAAAATATATAGAAAAAATTAGCCGGGCATGGTGGCGCATGCCTGT
>CAUYRT010075291.1:0-11212 GCA_963574885.1 Lepilemur ruficaudatus
AATTCTGTGTAGAACTCCCTTTTACTTACCTTCTCTCAGGGCTGGTTCCTTGAGTACACAGATGCAAGGCCCTCTCTGCCCCTGGGTCATAGGAATTCAGTGTTGGACCCCTTTTACTTGGTTTACTTTCTGGGCTGCTTCTTGTGTACATACATGCCCCCTTCCCACCCTTAATCCTAGGAATCCTGCATTGGCTGCCCTTTCTCCAGCCTTCTCTAGTCCATGATCCTTGGTTGCACATAAGCTGTCCACTTCCCATTGCTCCTCTTGGGAATCCAGCCTAGGACTTCGTTTCACTTGGCCTTCTCTGGGGGCTGATTCCCAGGGTGTACTCATGAGGGTCCATTCAGGCACTTTCCCCTTGTGAATCCTGCACAGGATCCCCTTTCACTTGGCCCTCATTTGGGACTGTTACCTTACATGCACATACATAAGACCTATCCTGACTTCTCAGGAACCCTATGTAGGACTGTCTTTCATTTTACCTTCTCTTGGAGCTGATTCAAGATATACTCACATGTTGCTGAGCCTCATCTCCACGTCATATGTAGAGAAAACGGGAACTGGAATACAGTCAGTGCTTTCTTATTTTACGGTAAACTGGAACTGTTCTTATCATAGTGCATCTTGGTGGCTTTTTGTGCAGTGGGGAGCGCCACTGTCCCTTCTTCTTGCATTCTTGAGATTTGTTTGAATTTTTAATAAAACCTTTTCCCAATCCTAAAGCAGTTTATTTTACTCAGAGTTCAGGATGAGGGAGAAATCCTCTTTGTTATTTAAATGTATCACCACTTGACATATTATTCTGAAAAATTAGAGATTTGGATCTTTCTTGCTTGGTTAAGAGTTCATCTAGTTCCTCTCTCTGCACTAGGAATACTTTCAAAGCACAATACACGATGTCTAGGACTCAAATGCTAGAACCCGATTTCTAGTTCGGCATGATCTGCAGTGTCTACTAATGTTGATAAGTCTCAGAGGTTAGAGATAAGAAATGGCACATTATAATAAATCAGTGAAGTCCCAAGCATCTATGGTTTTGTGAGCAGTATGGCCTAGTGCTATGGGGACAGAGATCCTCATGTTCAAAAGTCAAGCATTTACTGCTTAGTCTAGATTATGGAATGTGAGACTTAGAACTTGAGCATCAAAGTTGAAAACCCCACTGTAAGTCAGGTTTTTCTTCAGGCACACTGAATACAGATAGAATACTCTATAATTTCTGTGGAGAAAATCAATTAGGAAATTCTGGGGAAAGGGAAAGCAGAATATACAAATGAAAACTGGCTTTGGTCAGATTTTTCCCAGGAGTACATTGGCTCATCACTGTTCTACCACTTGGCCAGGGCAGCCTTGTCAGACAATCAAAACAAAAAGGCTGGCCTGAAACAATGCCTCAGACATACAGGCTACAAACCATGCTGTTTATAGGTTCAAACTTTCTTGCTTCAGAACATTTGTTACTGTTTTTCCCTCCTCTTTCTCAAAAGGGATATTGAAGCAAATGGATAGCTTGTTTTGACAGGAATGGGATCATTACTTTGCCAGCTGATGGAAACATTCAATGTCAGTTTCTCTCTGAGTGAAGGAAAGTCAGCCCCTGCAGATGTCTATGTGCTGCTTCAGAGGATTAAAAAGTTATGAAGGAATCACAGCTTTGCCAAGCAGACATGCAAGCCGTGGAAGTGAACGACTATATCACTCTAGCAATAAAATTTGAGAATACTTTGGATAATTAATTTTTTTCTCCACATAACAGCAATATAAATTTCCTAATTCTAACTGTAACAGAAAAAACTCACTTCACAAGCTAGGATGCAAATAAGGTCACAATGATTTTAACAATCAATTCTACATTTCCATGAGTTCCTCTATCAGCACTGAAAGAGGATCCACCCTCCTCTCATGGACACATTTTACCGGGATAATCCCACTCTTGATATTTGGATGAGAGAATATTTACTGGAATATTCTGTTTTGTGGAAACTACCTCATGTCTGGAGATAAAATACAGCTAGAAACTAAAGAATTCTGCATCCTCCACTGGAAGCAGGTGCCAGGTAGCTCACAGTGAAGCCAGAGACTAACATCTATGAACAGAAATTTGGGGAGACAGTTCCCAAATCTCTGTTGTCCTGCCAACATGATTCACCATAAGCAGAATCCAAAATACTGGTTTTGACTCCATGCTGCTCCAACCTCACACTGTCACTGTTAAAAACCAGGTGGTTTCCAATAGCCACATGTCATTTCTATTTACAATACAGTAATATCTCTGCTGGTCCAGTTGTAACTGCTCAGGTTTTCTTTTTTCTTTTCTTTTCTTTTTTTTTGGTTCTTGTTGTTGTGATGGTTATTTTGGGGGTGAGAGGTGGGGAGGGAATGAGAAAGTGTGGATATAAAATGATTTCTTTCCTCCTACTGTCACTGTCAGCTCTGGCTACCACACACCATCACAGGTCAGGACAGGCCTCTCGACTTTATAACCTATTATTCTACTATTAATATACAGCCACCCCATGATATTTAAGTTACTTAGTCATAGAAAATTTTCAGGTTCAGGCTGCTTTTCTTGGAACCCCATATATCACAGACACTGGCTTGTCACTCAACAAACCCATTTCATTTTCTTCATAGGCACGTTTTCTGACCTCCCTTGCAGCAAATGAGCTCATGCAGATGGAAGTGATATACACCACTTCTAGATACAACCCATCAAAATATCTTTTGCACTATCCTCCACTTACTTCTGGCTGCCGGAGGAAAATCCAGCTATAGCCCCTGAGGCCCTATGAGGTAGCAGTGCTATAAGAAGGAGCCATCTAGGCTCTGTATTACTCAATGGAAGGCCTCCCATCAAACATACATGTGGAACAATTGCATAAGTCAACACTAGATTTTTGTTACATCATTCAACTAAGAATGGGGGTTGGTAGTTATAGCAGTAAACCTTCCTGCTCTAGCACATCCTAGTAGTTTAAGGCCTGATTTAAGCCTTAGTTACCACTTCAAATTCCTTGCTAGTAAGGTTTTCTGTGTCCTGTGTCTGAACTTCAGTCCCTTTCACCTCAAACAGGTCCTCACAGGGTTGTTATGAAGCTGAATTATAATAAATGTCATGGTTATCAAAGTGCCCAGCTCATAATAATTACTCCAAGAGTGGCAGTGGTGATAGGAGGAGCCATAGTTGGAAAAAGTAATTATTAATGATTATTATTTAATAATAATAATAATAAAAGATTCCTTGCTAGTGCTCTCTGAACCAGTTCATTTTTAAAATGTTTTCTAAGAATGTAGAACACCAAAAAGGAAAGGAGTCAGATTCTATATAAATCTTCTCAGGAAAATATTTAATCCTTTTACTAATTTATCTGCTACATCTTTCATGAAAAACTACTTCTCCCTTTAAACAGTATGGGAGCTGGAATTCACACAACCTCTGTAACTGAACATATCACCAATTACTTGGCAGAAGTAAAGGAAATTCTCTCTGGAGGATTGTACTTTAAACTCCAAAAAATCACACCGCTTAAAGTAGTGTGATATATGAGGTCACAATAACACATATACATGCACACATACATACACACACACAAAATTAAAGCATGGAAAATAAATGTTGACAAAAACATTAAACTACACTGTCAGATCCACAAAGACAACATATATTAGAATTGTTAGATGCATGTTTAATATATTTAAAGAAATAAAGGGAATATCAAAAACGTGACTATGATAGGTATATCACTGTATAGCAAATATTTATCTCCTACTCCTATAGGTGAATGTATATAAGACATTTGTTGTATCTGTGCTAGGCTACTAAAATATGAATGCAAATATTTAGTGGCTCCTGCTAGTGTACTTCCACATCCTCATCCCATTGATTCTGGACTTGGTAATGTATCCAGCTTTAGCCAATAAAAAATGAGTGGAAGTGACACTTTGCCACTTCCAAACCTAGGTCTTAAGGGGCATCATGTGTTTCCACATACCCCTGGGGAAAATTTATATTTATGACATGAGAAGAATATGCCCTATGTAGTCACTGCCTCTTCAGCCTGTGTTTCAGAACAAGAAACATGACATAATGTGAATTTGACTCACAGCCTGAAGCAGAGCTTTCTCTAATCACACAAAGGCATTATATTGGCTAGCAATCATATCATTTATCACATTAGTCTTTAAATGTGTTATATATGGCTTATGTGTAATATTATATGTATAATGTATCATAATGATAATAATACCAATAATAAAAGCAAATACCCTTGTATATTTCAACAGTTAAATGATTCATATTCATCCTCAGTGCATAGAATGTTAGACATATTAGGCTGACCACCTTGAGAAATCAGTCCATCAGGGTCAATGGCTATATAATCAAAAGGAGTAGAGAGAAATACTCTCTTTCTATGTGCTAGTCTCCATCAAGGAAAGGATGAAAGTGACTATGGTTATACAATCACAAGGTTAGGAGTAAAAATATCCTATTCTTTAGATGGGATTATTTTAGCTAGTTGCTATTTTAGAGTGTAGAGTTAAAAAACAATGTAAATAAAGGAATTTATGGCACTCCTCTCTCAGTGTTCTGAGAATGAAAAAATAAATATATTTTCCAGTCCTTGCATAAAATAAATAGAATGTGTGTATACACATGTGTTCCTAAGTATATGCGAATGTACATCTTGATTCTTGCTCTGTCTGAGCTGGGCTACTGGAATATGGCTGAAAATGTTTACTTGTTCCTCCCTTAAACAGTTTCAGCTGAGTCTGGTTAGAAACTGAAGAATCAGGGTTACAGTCTGAAAATAAATATACTTCTGGAACACTTTTGGGAAAAGGAGGAAATTTGATGACCCAATTTTTGCCTACACTGCACTGCTGGGTACTGACTTTTGCCTGAAAGTGTTAAGTCAGCCAAACCTTAATTGCACTGTTCCATCCACACTGGAAGCCCTTGGGTGGCTGGTTCTTATTTCTTCTCATACCAGTCCTCTGACTCCCATCTAAAAAGTTTATTTTCCTCTGCTGAAAAGCTGATTTTCTTACCTCAATAAAGGAACAGTAATGATTCTATGATTTGGAAAATCTAGGAAATAAATGACAAACTGGATTTCTTCTATAGGTTTCTGACCACACAACACATGACATTACAACTTTACCCTTGGCGCTTTGGCAACCTTGTCTGGTTCCAGTTCTAAGCAGGAATTATTTCAATTTTTCCCATTCAGCATGATGTTGGCTTCGGGTTTATCAAATATGGTTTTAATAATTTGAGGTATGTCCCATCTATGCCTATTTTGTTAAGAGTTCTTATCATAAAACAGTGCTGAATTTTATCATATGTCTTTTCTACATCTATTGAGAGGATCATATGGTCTTTGTTTCTGCTTTTATTTATGTGGTGAATTACATTTATAGATTTGTATATGTTGAACCAACCTTGCATCTCTGGGATAAAGCCCACCTGGTCAGGATGAATTATGCTTTTGATGTGCAGTTGAATTTAGTTTGCTAAGATTTTATTGAGAATTTTTACATCTATATTCATGAGGGATATTGGTTTATAGTTTTCTTTTTTTGTTATGTCCTTTCCTGGCTTTGCTATCAAGGTGATATTGGCCTCATAAAATGAGTTGGGGAGGGATCCTTCCTTCTCAATGTTGTTGAATAATTTCTGAAGTATAAGTATCAGTTCTTCTTTGTAGGTTTGATAAAATTCAGGTGTGAACCCATCTGGTCTGGGACTTCTTTTTGTTGGAAGATTTTTTATTGCTGCTTCAACTTTGGTGCTTGGTATTGGTCTGTTTTTAGTCTTGGTATTGGTCTGTTTTATTTCTTCTTGATTGAGCCTAGAAAGGTTGTGTGTTTCTAAGAATTTGTCCATTTTCTCCACATTTTCAAGTTTTGGGACATAGAGATTTTTGTAGTAATCAAAGATATTGTTTTGTATTTCTGTGATATCAGTTGTGACTTCTCCTTTCTCATTTCTAATTGAGCTTATTAAAGTCCTTTCCTTTCTGCTTCTGGTTAATCTAGCAAGAGGCCTGTCAATTTTCTTTATCTTTTCAAAGAAACAACTTTTTATTTCATTAATCTTCTGTATAATTCTTTTATTCTCAATTTCATTTAGTTCTGCTCTGATTTTGGTTATTTATTTTCTTCTGCTGGGTTTAGGGTTGGTGTGTTGTTCCTTTGCCAGTTCCTTGAGATGATTCATTAGATTATTGATATGCCAATAACAGTCAGGCTGAGAATCAAATCAAAGATGTAATACCTTTCACAATAACATCAGAGAAAATAAAATACTTATGAATATATTTAACTAAGGAAGTGAGAGACTTATACAGGGAGACATATGAAACACTGACAAAAGAAATTATAGAGGATGTAAACAGATGGGAAACCATTACATGTTCATGGATTGGAAGAATCAATATTGTCAAAATGTTCATACTACCCAAAGTGATCTACAGATTCAATGCAATCACTATTAAAATATGAACATCAATTTTTCATAGATCTACAAAAAAATAATTCTACACTTCGTATGGAACCAGAGAAGACCCCGTATAACAAAAGCAACATTAAGCAAAAAGAACAAATAGGAAGGCATCAATCTACCAGACTTTAAGCTATACTAAAAGGTTATAGTAACCAACACAGCATGATACTGGCACAAGAATGGAGACATTGACCAATGGAACAAGACTGAGAACCCAGATATAAAATCATTCTCATATAGAAATCTGATATTTGACAAGGCAGACAAAAACATACACTGGGGAAAAGAATCCTTATGCAATAAATGGTGCTGGGAAAATTGGAAACCCATATGTAGAAGACTGAAACAGGATCTGCACCTCTCACCGCTCACAAAAATCAACTCACAATGGATAATAGACTTAAACCTAAGGCATGAAATCATAAGAATTCTAGTAGAAGATGTTGGAAAAACTCTTATACATTGGCCTAGGCAAAGAATTTATGGAGAAGACCCCAAAGGCAATCACACACCAACAAAAATAAATACATGGGACCTGATCAAATTAAAAAGCTTCTCCACAGCCAAGGAAACTATCATGAGAGCAAACAGACGGCCTACAGAATGGGAGAAAATATTTGCATGCTACACATCTGACAAAGGGCTGATAACTATAATCTATATAGAATTCAGGAAAATCAGCAAGAGAAAATCAAACAGCCTCATTAAAAATTGGGGAAAGGACATGAACAGAAACTTTTCAAAAGAAGATAGACAAATGGCCAAAAAACATAAAAATATGCTCAACATCACTAATCATAAGGGAAATGAAAATCAAAACCACAATGTGATGTAATTTACTCCAAGTAAAAATGGCTTTTATCAAAAAGTCCAAAACACCAAATATTGACATGTATGCAGAGAGATAGAAACATTCATACACTGCTCTGAGACTACAAATTAGTGCAGCCTCTATGGAAAGTAATATGGAAATATCTCAGAGAATTCAAAGTAGAACTACCATTTGATCCAGCAATCCCACTACTGGGCATCTACCCAAAAGAACAAAAGACTTTCTAGAAAAAAGACGTCTGCACTCGAATTTTATAGCAACACAATTCACGATTGCAAAGTTATGGAAACAACCTAAGTGCTCATCAATTCATGAGCAGATTAAGAAAATATGGTATATGTATACCATGGCATAGTACTCAGCCATAAAAAAATGGTGAACTACCTCTTATATTATCCTGCATGGAGCTGGAGCCCATTCTTCCAAGTGAAGTATCACAAGAATGGAAAAACATGCACCACATGTACTCATCACCAAATTGGTACTAATTGATCAACACTTATCGGCACATATGGAAGTAACATTCACTGGGTGTGTGGCAGGTGGGAGGGGCAGGAGGGGATGGATAAATTTACATCTAACGTGCCTGGTGTGTGCTGTCTGGGAGTTGGGCATGCTTTTAGCTGATTTGGGCAGTGCAAAGGCAACATATGTAACCAAAGCATTTATATCCCCATAATATTCTGAAATTAAAAATAAAGAAAAAGTATCATACAATACTAATATTTAGTGTTTGCATCTATATTATCTAACAGCAGGTCCTTCATTAGGCACATAACTAATGATGCCCAAGTCACTTCAATTCACAGTGTTATCAATGTGTCCCTGCCAAATATCATGGGTCACCATTTTCCTAGACTCTAATAACAATTTTCCTGCTGCCCACAAAATAACTCACTGGTGAGATTTCGTTAGAACATCCCTTACTTCTAAGTACAAATTTCTGTATCACTCAGAAGGGTTTTTTGTTTTCCTAATTTCAGCAAAACATAGCATAATAATGAAAACTTAAGAAGTAAAGAATAGCTATGTCATTATTTGTACTGTTAAAAGATATCCTTGTTAAAAAAAAAAGATTGATGTCAATTTTTGATATAGAAATTTCTGAAGGTGGGAGTCCTCCTGAAGTGATCAAGGTCAACAATTCTTTAAGAGATAATGGTAAGGCTAGGGAAAATCATGAAGGTAACTTTTTCCCATCCCAGTTTTCCATAGTGTTTAGAGAAGGGGACAGCATCAGTTCAAGAGGAGCTATGAAGTTTTTCAAGTCCCTGACTGAAAAAGTGTTGGGAGAGTCAATCCATAGAAAGGATTGGTGATATGGAATATTGGCAGGGGGCCAGAGGACAGATACTCCATTCCTGCTCTGCAAGGGTCCTCAATGATGGGGTCATACAGAATAAACCTGATCCTCACCCTGAGTGTCACCCAGGGTGCTACCTCTAGCAACAGACAGAATTAGGTCAAATCAGAGTGGAACATGGAGCTGCAAAAGCAGCAGTTATATAAAAGCATCTCTACATTCTTGACTCTCCTTCTTTTCCCTAAACCTGGAGGAGCTACATGTGTAAGAGTAAGGTAGAGGGAATATTCTAGACCCAGACACCAAGACACACACACACACACACACACACACACACACACACACACACACGGCAACACCGAGGGCAAGAGGAGTGAGAAGAGGAACAGACCACGATCACTACCATCCCCATCCTGTTCAGGCACAAACCCAGTGTTAACTGAAAGATCTTTAAAATAATAAATGTGATATTAGAGTTTTAAACAAGACTAGGCAAAATTTTAGTATCTCAAAATAAAGGATTTGTTCAATATTCCATTAAGGGACCAGAATGGAGAGGTTGAGCTTTCATGGTTGAAAGCCGTTCAATGACCATTTCATATTTATGATTGAACCAGTTCACAGTAGCATAGCAAAGTGAGAGTGGGAGCATAGAAATATTCCTTCCTGACAAAAAAAATGCTATTTTCTCAATGACATTGTTTAAAATTAGTGGGCACATGGTGATAATAAAAAACTCATAGAATTTTAGTTGGCTTTAATGTTGTTTTTAATTTCTCCAGAGTCAATGCACTCACTCCCTGGCTGCTTGCACTTGGGGCAACTCCTACCAAATCTCCCCCTTATTATAGAACTGCCAATAGAGATTTCCCAAAAGGACATTTACACTGGCTTAGTGATTTGTCCAAAGAAACAAAACTTCTTTGCTTAGGGAAAGAAAATTTATTAGGGTTAAAGAATTTTTCAGATGTTTTACAATCTCTGGCCTTGATTTAAATCATTTCTATTTTACTTTAAGTTAGTTACTGCTGTACTGGAGTCAATAAGCTCCTCTGGAAGGCAGACATGAAGACAGAGCTATGAGTACCGAAGTTTATTGTTGGATAATACCTGAGAAAGATAAAATGGGGAAGGAGCAGGATTGGGCAAAGAGAACCTCAGTCCATAATGCAGATCTGACAAAGTCTTAGCCAATCAAGAAGGGAGCTGGGGAGCTAAGATTGTTTGTTGAGGATCTCTGCAGTAAGCAAAAATGCCAGGCCATAGTGACCCCATGTTTCACAGTCACTGACTCAAGGCTGTCCAGGAAGAGCATGGCATCATCTAGAAAACTGAGGTGGATCCTGAAGTTGATGCAGCTGGAAGCTGTCAGCCAAGTGCACCACTTGCAGCTGAACAGAGAGTTCTTTCTTGAAAGGAGATCTAAGCTGTACCTATTCCTGGCTCCCACACCCGATTGTGCATTCAATTTTTGTATCCCCAGCTTTTCCTTTAATTTTACAAGTGTCGTAAGTGTGGTGCTTCATTAGATACTCATCAACCTTTTCTATACAGTCAAATATCTGGACACCCAGGATGCTAAACTGTTCAAAAGAGCCAATGTGGTACACATGGAACTGGAGTCATTGTGTGACTTAACCAGATTCTTGTGTGTGTGTGTGTGTGTGTGTGTGTGTATGTGACATGATCAGATTCTGAGTTATAGCTAAGCATGCTTTTCATCACATGAAGTGTGGATTCCCTGACAAAGGGAACTATCCTTTTGTTCTTATTTATGTCTTCTCATTCCCTTCTCACCCTATACAAAATAAATAAATAAATAAAGAGCCTAGAATAGCAACTGCTGCCCAGTAGGATTGCAGTAAATTCTGTGCAAATGAAATGACTGATTACAAAATGGTTTACCTTCTCCCGCCCTCACCACCACTTCATGCTAATATAAACAGCCTTGTTGTCACTTTTTGTTGCTGGTAGTTCTGACTTGGTTTTGAAATAAACACATTTGTGTATTTTATTTTTTATGAAAGAAGGAAGAAAAGTCCTAGTAGTAAGGGATAAGACAAATAAAACAGCACTGAGAAGAATAAATGCTATATTAATTTAAAAATGGATTGAATGGCCATTTTCTGGAACCTGCCTCACCAGTGACATCTCCAGAAAGATAATCTGCTTTCTGGCACACCACAGCAATGGCTGGGAGCAAGATGTGTCACATACTGAGGGAGCCAAGCATCCACATGTCAACAAAAACTTGGAAGAAAGAAATGAAGGGAGGAAGGGAGGGAAGGAGGGACGGAGGGCAGGCAAGAGATAGGAAGGAAGAAAGGGAGGAAAGAAGCCGGAAAGAAGAAAGGTGAAAGAAAGAAAGGAAAGGAGAAAGATATTAGAAAATAATTGTTCACAAAAATATGAAAGTTGGGAGGATCCTCTGTATACATTTAATAACAACTTTCACTTGGTCAATTGAGAATAATTTTATGTTTGTGAGAAGCTTGCTTCTAGAATCAGGACATCTGATCTGCACTTACACCAGGGAGGTCCAGTTGGTTGCTGGGATTAAAAATGACTA
>CAUYRT010075294.1:0-11994 GCA_963574885.1 Lepilemur ruficaudatus
AATTAATTTCTTTCTATTTTTTTAGTAGAGACGGGGTCTCGCTCTTGCTCAGGCTGGTCTTGAACTCCTGACCTTGAGCGATCCACCCGCCTCGGCCTCCCAGAGTGCTAGGATTACAGGCGTGAGCCACAGCGCCCGGCCCCAGGTGTGTTTTTATCGCAGGTTTAATGAGCAGCAGAAGTGGGTGGAGGAGCGTGATGGGCAACAGGTGCAGGGCAAGTGTAGTGGGGGGTCTCAGCCAGGCCTGCTGTCCCGATGCCACTCTGTGCCCTTGCGGGAAGGACGTGCCTTTCCTCCGGGTGCCGGGAGGGCACGCCCCACACGGGGGCCTTTTCACCTGCTTCAGGGGAAGGTTAAAAAGTCCTTCCTGCACATGCTCTGCACTGTACTCTAGCCCAGGCAACAAAGCGAGACCCCGTCTCGGGGAAAAAAGAAAAAAAAGAATTTCTAGATGGTGACAGCAGATTATGAAACCAAGCTCAGGGCCCTGTGTGACCGCACAGGTTGCATGCCTGTGCAGCCAGGCCGAGGCCAGTAGGATTCCAGCCACTGTGGTAGTGGCTGAGGCTCCCTGCGTGGCCTCTGTTCCTGTGCTGTGAGCCACAGGGGACAGGAGTCTGGTGCTGGGAGCTAGTGAGGAGACCCTGGAGGACACCATCCTTCTGTGTTGCTGGCAGGAATGTAAAATGGTGCAGCCATGGTGGAAAACAGTATGGTGGTCCTCAAAAAATTAAATTTAGAATTACCATATGATCAACCAATTCCACCCTTGGATATATACCCAAAAAACTGAAAGCAGGAACCCAAACAGGTATTAGTACACCCATGTTCACAGCAGTGTTAGTCACAACCAAAGGTGGAAACAACGCAGTGTCCATCAACAGATGAATGAATAAACAAAATGTGGTGTATGCGTCCCATGGAACGCCAGGCAGCAGTGAAAGGGAATGAAATTCTGATCCGTGCTATCGCATGGATGGACCTACGCCAAGTGCAATAAACCAGATACAAAAGGACAAATATTACATGATTCCATGTGCGTGAGGTCCCTCGGGTAGTCAGAAATAGAGACAGAAAGTAGAAGGGTGGTCTCCAAGATCTGGGGGGAGGGAGTGGGGAGTTACTATTTAATGGAGACAGAGTTTCAATTTGGGATGATGAAAAATTTCTGGAAATGGATGGTGGTGATGGTTTCGCAATGCTGTGAATGTAGTTAATGCCGCTGAACTGTACACTTAAAAATGATTAAGATGGTAAAATCTATGTTATTTTACCACAATTTTTTAAAAAGGCAGGCAGCTGCTCATGCGAAGACGAGATGATTGCGGGGGCTTGTGAGAGGTGCCAGAGGACTTGCAGCTCCCCCTCTTGGAGTTCAAGACCTTGGTCTGTGGTCCAGCTCCCATGGCCCTCTGGGGGGTTAAAGGTCAGCTCAGAGACAGGCCTCGGGCTCCAAAGGCCCCTGAGAGGCCACCGGATTCATGGAAGCTCAAACCCTCCCAGCCAAAGCCACCGCTGTGCCTGCCTGCACGTGGCCTGAAAGGACGGCTGCTTCACTGAGCCCACCCCAGGTCCCGATGACGGAAGCCGATGTCAGTACCTGGGGCTCTCGGTCACCCTGGGCCATGGGCACGAGACGGTTTCCAACATGGGGGCAAAGTCTCTGTGCAATGACTGAGCTTCACTCTCAGGTGCTACATCAGCAGTGGGGAGACACCCCAGTGGGACGAGGGGCTGAATTTCCCACGCTTCATCTAGAAGTGTCCATCTGTGCTGGTGACACAGCCCGGCTACCCTTCTGCCTGCACCTGCTTCCTCTGCCCTCGGTATCCTGACCTGTTCTCTTGAGCAAACCCTGGCCCTGCACTGCGGCCCCAAGGGCACGGTCTGCGGCATCTGCCTCCCCTGGATTCGGATGTGGGCTCTCTTGAACTCCCTGGGCTTCTGTTTCCTCCACTGTAAAATGGGAACAATAAAAGTCCCTGACTCATAGATGGGCGAGGATTCCTGAAAGCTTGTGGCAGGTGCCTGACTCAACAAACAGTGGCCACGATGGTTTTTATCTTCCCCTCTCAGCAAAAGCAGAATGCTGCGTTGCTCCGGCCTTGGCTCTATGGCAGGGAAGACTCTGTTGTCAGTAAACAAATCCTAGTAGGTTCGAGGAGGTGGGGTGGCAAGGGAGGGCGCAGCCTGGAGAGCGGGTGGGCCTCCCTCCCCGGCCAGGCAGCTGCACCCTGCATGGCAGAAGTGCAGAACACACGACAGTTCACGGGAGAGGCAGGAACAGACAGCACAGGCTTCTGGGAAGCTTGAGTGGCAATGCCAGGAAGCGGGTGGTTTCTCATTTGGAAGAGACGCCAGCCCCCAATTTTTGGCGTAGAAACGGCTCTAACCTGCTGGGCCTGTCCGAGGTGGATGCACTATGGATGCTCGTTGCTTCCAGGGCTGAGCAACAGCTGGGGCAGAGCATCTGTCCAGGGGTGGGATGCGGCAGCAGGACTTGGCCCTGCAGAGTCACCTGGAAACAGGTTCACCCCCTGGGCCTGTGGGGAGCTGCGTTTTCTCTGCCAGCCTGGTCCTCATCACCAGCTCTTGCTCCCCTGCCGGTGTCTGTGTCTTGTCCCTCAGCTGGAGTGGGTTTAGGGATGTCAGCCCAGGGAGTTGCAGATAAACTGGTACCCCTGCATCTATGGTTCTCAAAGTGTGGTCTCCCAACACAGAGCCTCAGCATTGCCAGGGAACTGAAATTGCACGATCTCAGCCCCACCCCAGACCTCTGAACCAGAAACTCGGGGGTGGTAGAATCCAGTGATTTGCATTTTAATGAGTCCACTGGGTGATTTGGACACAGCAGGCGGGCAGGGGCCGTGTCTGTTTTGTTCACTACTAAACCCCAGCCTGTAACACGCACCTGGCACCCAGCAGCTGCCCAGTAAATACTTGGTGGATGAATGAATGGGGATAAGCATCATGATTCCAAAGCCCCAAACGGAAGAGCACAAACATTTACTGTGCCCCAGACACCATGCAGCCACTGTACCCACATTCTTATGTCATCCAAACAACTTTTGAGGCAGGTGCCTCCTGGGAGTTCCACAGGAGAAATAACTGATAGCTGATGTTGACACGCAGGTCACAGTGGTAGCAGCTCTTTGTGTGCTTTCATGTTTAAAATTTTCACAATCATCCTGGGAAGGAAGTATCCCTATTTTACAGATGAGAAAATGGAGGCACAGAGAAGTACCCAAAACTTCATGTATTAAGTAGTGGAGCTGTGATTGGAAACCAATGTCCAGAATTCATGAGCTTTCCACCTGCTGCTTCTTTTAGGGATTATCTGGTGTTTGGGACAAATCAGGTCCCTTCTATTCTCCCTGATTTTTACAGATGTCACAGAACACCCTCTACCCCCAACCATGGAAGACTCAGGTTTTTTTTGTTTTTGTTTTTTTGAGACTGAGTCTCTCTCTGTTGCCCAGGCTAGAGTGCAGTGGCCCGATCATAGCTCACTGCAACCTCAAACTCCTGGGCTCAAGGGATCCTCCTGCCTCAGTCTCCCGAGGGACTACAAGCACTCATCACCATGTCTACCTAATTTTTCTATTTTTAGTAGAGATGGCAGTCTCTCTCTTGCTCAGGCTGGTCTTGAACTCCTGACGTCAAGTGATCCTCCCATCTCAGCTTCCCAGGGTGCTAGGATTACAGGCATGAGCCACCATGCCTGGCCTACAGTCAGTTTTAAAAGTTAATTTGTATGTTGGTTGCTTGGGACACAGAAGGCATTTTTGTGAAGAAAGGCTTTCTTGGTTCCCAGGCTAGCCCGTGAAGCCCATGTCCGTTCACTCCCAAGGCAAGGCAGCTCCCAGGCCCCCTGTCAGGGGGGATCTGTTTTCCATCTCAGCCCTAAAACTGAGACTTCCAGGACTACCTCGTGATGAATGCCTCTCTAGGAATTGCATTTGGAAATTCACCCAGGGCTGCAGGGAGTAAGTCCCTCTCCTGGGCTGGGTCTGGCCCAAGTACGGGGTTCTGGTGGGGACTCAGTGTGGGGGCTCACACTGCATCAGGTCAGACAGGGTTCTGGTCCCAGCGCAGAGGCGTGGGCAGAGCACCTGTAGCTTAGGCTGCAGGAAGAGGCAAGAGCCACTCACAGGTTGGGGCTGTAAGTTCTCTGCCAGACAGGTGCTCACTGCTTCCCACCTCACTCACCTGCTATGGCCTCAGGGCTCTCACTGCCCTACCCCTCTGCCCTGGGGGTTTATCAGGAATTTGATATGTATTTTTCCATTTAAAAATTTTCATTGTTATAAATGTAATATAGCATATTGTTTAAAAAGGGTAACTGTCCTACAAAGTTTATAACATAAAGCAGCAATCCCCTGCCCACCTCGAGTCCGTCTCTAGGCAACCCTTAGAACTCTTTTAGCTCCTTCATATCTAAATCTCATGCTGATTTTATTTCTTGGTTTTGTAACGTTATATAGCATTATATATTATAAAATATCATGACTTAGCTTCAAATACAATCTCCCTGGCACATACATGCTTCTTGTGTATTCTTGTCTGTCTCCTGTGTCCTCATGCTCCTATCTGCTGGGTGACCTTGACCTCTAGCCCAGCCTCCAGCCCCTCCATCACCCTGGGAATTCTCTTTGCCTGTCTCCTGGTTCTTGTGTAGCCTACGCGCTCTTTCCTGGTTTCATCTCTTGTTTGGTTGGAGCACATCCTGCAGTAGCTGCCTGAGAGAGTGTGAGGGAGGTGAAACTTTTCAAGAACTCATGTGTCTGAACATATCTTCACTCTACCTTCACACTTCACTGAGATTTAGCTGGATATAAAAGTCTAGACTCGGAATCATTTACCCTCAGAATTTAGAAGATACTGCTTTACTGTATTCTAGCTTCAAAATTTGCTTTGAGAATTTCAAGGCCATCTTAATTCCTGATCCTGTATATGTGGCTTATTCTTTTTATCTTTGGAAAGTTTTAGGATTTTTTCCCCTTTATCCTGGTGTCTTGAAATTTCATACGAAAGCTTGGTATAGTTCCTTAAATCTTACTTTGAAAGATTTCAGACATAAGAAATAATGCAAATTATAACAAATGTATGTTTAAACACATACATAATATGTAGTAAAATGTAAATATTACAAACTCATCTTCCTATCACTAAACTTAATAAAACATTAATGATTAGGTTGAGACCCCTTCTTAATTGCATCCCTCTTCTTAAGATATATCCTCAGTCTGATTTTTACGTTTCGTATGCATTTTTTTGAGACAGAGTCTCGCTCTATTGCCCAGGCTAGAGTGCAGTGCTGTCATCATAGCATACTGCAACCTCAAACTGGGCTCAAGCGATCCTCCAGCCTCAGCCTCTCTGAGTGCTAAGATTATAGGCGTGAGCCACCGTGCCTGGCCCCTATGCGTTTCTTTACTCTTTTGCTGCAGAAAGTATATTTTAGTATATAAAATTTTGCCATGTCTGTAACATCTCTGTATAGATAGTGTTATAATGTATTTTTCTGCCATCTGTTTCTTTGCTCAGCATTGTTTGTGAGATTTATCTATGCTGAGTGTGGTCACTCAATTTCACCGCCGCATAATATTCCATAGTCTGCATGTGTCACAATTTATGAATCTATTCTTCTGTTGATGGCATTTAGGTTGTTTCCAATTTTTAGCTGATAAAAAGGTACTGCTGTAAGCATTCTGTGCATGTCTCCTGGGGCCCACGTAGAAGAGTTTCTGTAGGGAAATGATCGCCAGGTCTCCTAACACATTGGAGTCAGCTGTGGCGCTCTAAAAATCCCAATGTCAAAATCAATTAAACCAGAATCTCTAGTAGTGGGTGGGGCCAGCATGAGTACTTTTAAAACTCCCCAGGCGATTCCGATGGGCAGCCAAGGGTGACAACCACTGCCCTAGACCAGTGCTACCGAAAGTGCGGGCGTCCACCTGGGCACTGCTGAAGCTTGTTTGAGGTACACTCTAACCCCAGAGCTAGTGAGTGAGATTCTGCATCTTAGCAAGACCTCAGGGGCTGGCTGCAGGCCGTGCACGTCTCCACCTCCTGGGCATTGCCAGATGGCACTCAGGGGGGCTGCACTGGTCCACGCTGGTGCGGAGGTTTCCTGTCACTGTGCCAGGCACTTGGTGGGCTCTTTCTATATGGATGCTCATTGCCTTCAGTCCTAGGAAATATTCTTGTATCCTTTCTTCAACAATTTCCTCTCCTCTGTTTTCCGTTTCTTGGTTTGAAATTCCTGCTAGTTGGAAGTTGGACCTTCTGTATCGATCTTAACTTTTTGTTGTCTAATGTTCTTGACTTTTTTTTTTTTTTTGCATTTATGGGTTTTATTTTCTGGGGGATTTTCTCTTATCTCATCTTCCATTCCTTCTCATGCATTTTTAAATTTCTGCTACTATATTTTTACTTTTCAAGAACTTTAATGCTGCCTTTGAAAAAAATTACATTCTTTTCTTGTTTCTGGGTATAATATTCAGAGGATTTTCCTCTTTTTCTGTTTTGGAGTTTCTGCATTTTCAGTTATTGGATTTTGTCACACGTTGGGTGCCCTTGGCTGTTCCCATTGTGAGTGAAACACAACAAAGCTAACGGTCGCTGAGCAGACCCCGTTTGGGGAACTGCAATGTCAGGATGTGTCCATCTATTCTCTTTGATCAGTTTCCCCAGGAGAAATTCCATAATACCCTGCCTTGGGGTGGGTGGATGGGAAATAGGCCTGGGAAGGGGGCTGAGGGACTCCCCATTAACCATCCCTGATTTCAGTAAGGGACCTCACCACAGAGTTTGACTAGTTTGGGGTCCCCAATCCAGAATCTTTCTAGCTCAACCTTGGCCAGCAGTAAACCTGTCTTCTGCCCTGGTCAGGGAATGGGGGTCACTAGTTCCTGAGGGCTGGTAGGGGGGCCTGGGGGTCTAACCACTTCTTTCACCCAATGCTATTTCAGACCCATCCTGAACTTTAATCTTAGGGACACCTGGCCCCCCCAAGTTTTGAGCTTTTGGGGGATTCTGCAGAGCAAAGGGCTTGCTCATGGTCAGCTTCCTCTTTGTAGATATTTTGGGGAGTGAGGGATGCTGACACTAAGCAAATTATACTGTTCCATCTTCCAAAGCTTTTCAGATCTCTCTCATCCACTGCCATCTTTGCTCCTGTTCTTTTTGCCTTTGTGGTTTATGCCATTTTCATTCCTTTATGTCATTTTAGTAGGGTTTTAGGGGACAGAGGAAAATATGAATGTGTTCAGTCCACCACATGTAACCAAGAAGTCCTTGTCCATTTTAAAAACATTTTTACATATGTGCATGTAAGTTTGTACAACTCATTTTATCTGTATTAAATTTTTTTTTAAACATAGACGGCCTTGTTTTTTCCACACAACACTAGGTCTATGAGCTCTGTTCTCACACACAGATCTAGCTCGTTCCTTTTACTGAGGCTTAGGAAGTGTTCCAGCAATTCAATGTACCACATTTTTTTTTCCATCCATTTCTCTATTGCTGCATCTCAGAAACACAGGCGATTGTGGTCTTTTGATTAACACACTGGCTCAATGCAAATTCTCATCTTTATTGTTTTAATTCTGAAGCGTAACGTGTCCCAGGGAAACAGTGAGCTTCTTTACCATCTGCCAGCGGCAAGGGCAGGCTCTTGGGTGGGGCCCTGAGGGCTCCTGACTCAGAGCAGGTGGCCCTTCCAGAACAGGGTGTTCCAGGGTGCAAGAGGGGCAGGAAGGATGGGAGGGTGTGGACAGGCAGACAAGACAGACAGACAGACAGATAGACACATGCACACATGCGCGCGCAACGCGCTCTCTCCAGGGAAGGGTTTTCCAGAAGCATTTGCCTGTGCTCCAAATTAAGTATTTTTCATGCCATACCAAACCTACTGAAGAGAAGTGAACTGATGGCTGGGGGAGCCCTGGGCCTGGCTGGGGACTCAGCCCAAGGCTGCTCTTCGGTGAGCCGCATCCACAGTATTCACTAGAACCCTACCGGCCCCTCAAGCTGCAGGGAGGCCAAGCGAGGGATTCAGAGAAACCTAACAAGGGGCCAGGGGTCGCCCTCAGCGCCTGGGCCAGCCCGGGGAGAGGGACAGAAACGGAGAGGGTGGGTGGGTCTCTCACCCCACCTGCTCAGCTCCCTCCATGGGCCAGACTGGGCCTTGACGGTACTGCCCTGGGCTATGTTTCTTTGATACACATACGGAGAAAGGCCCGCCTGGAGGTCCCTCTGAAATTGCAGTGAACGAGGGCAGGCCCCACATCCAGCCCAACCCAGGACACAGGCAAGCTTCAGATAACTGCAGCGCAGGCTGGGGGTGGGGGGAGGGCAATAAATAAGGCGGGGCCAAGTGCGTGGTTGGAAGGGTGGTAGAGGGCGGCAGCTGTGTGAGAGGAAGGCACACAAAGGCACTGGGCGGGGCGCAGGCTTGGCCCCCAACACTGGTTAGTGGAGTCCCAGCCAGCAGGGAGGCTGGCAAGGGCGCAGGACCCGTCAGGGTCCGGCTTCAGCTTTCTCGAAATCTTCCATCAAAAAGTCTGTTCCAGGCACCAAACATGGCTCAGCGCAGGGCGGGGTAGGGGCCGGCTGGAGCCACGTCAGCAGCGGGGGCTCGTGCGGGTGTGTCTTTTGCCTTTGGAGGAAAGAAAAAAGGCCGCCACACAGTGAGCAGAGGTGACAGCTTGTGTTCCTTTGGGAATGAAATGGAGGTGACAGTGGCGGGGAAGGCAGGCCCCCCCTTGCTGGAGCAGCCCCCACGCCCGAGGCTGCTGCCCAGGAGGGCTGGGGCCCGTGCCCAGGCAGGGGAGCCTGCTCTGCTTTGCCTGTGACTGCAGGCAAGTCGCCAACCCCTCTGGGCTTCCATCCGCCCGTCCTAACCCAGTGACCACCACAGTGACCTAGGGATGGGGGAAGGAGCAAATGGCTGTGGGAATGTCAGATCCTGCTCTGGGCCAGGCCTCTCCAAGTTGTTTCTTAAGCCCTGGAACCCTCTCTATGCGCCGAGCCCCACGGCCCCCGACTTATTACTGGGCGTTTTATGGGGACCCACTCGGGGAAGCAGTCCTCATGGATGCTGTTTCACCTCCCTGCAACCCTGAGAGGGACACGTTAGTGATAACGGAACTGGGTGCAGAGAGATCAAATATTAGGTTGAACCATATCAAATTGCTGACATTTGACTATGTCTGACCTACAAAAATGCAATTTCTTATGGTTCAAGCTTACGGTCATGTGGCTACATGTGGCAGGGCTGGAACTGGAGTTCAGGGCTGCAGACACCTCCCACTCCCTGGAGACCTGCCCACCGCTGCTTCCCTCCCGGATGCCCTGCAGCTTTGGCGGAACCACCATGTTGTGGGGGGGAGGAGGTGGGTTGCGGGGTTCCCGAGGGCGGTAGCCGGGGCACCCTCCACACCCTGGGGTCTGATGCGCACATGCACCTGTGGATCCTCTGGCCGGGGAGGTGTCCAGTCCCCCGGGGCTCCTTTCTTGAAGGAGACTGGGGGCTGGTCCTGCACTTGCAGTTTTCTCTGGCTTGAGTGTGAGGACACCCTCCCCGTCCCCCAGTCACATGATGCTCCTGGGCTGGCCACGGCTGGGGAGAGTGGGTATGGGGCAGGGTGGGAGCCTCGGATGCTTCCCCTTACCCAGTCTGTGCCTTGGTTTCCACACCCACCAAATGGGGGGAGGAAACCTCCTGGCTACTCTGTGCATGGAATAGAAGTTGACCTTGGCGGTGCTAGGGAGGGCTGGGGCCCCACGCCCCGCTCCGGTGTGCCCGGAATCTCCCTCCTAGGACGTGGGCAAGCTCCAGGCTGGGCTCCATTTTGGGTGGGTTGATTTGGCTTCCTCAGTGATGTGGCAGATTTCTGGAGGGCAAGGACCACCCCACACCGCTCCCAGCTCAGGCTGGGCACATTATGGGCTGAGCGCGGACTGGACTGCCCGGCACACGGGAGGAGCCCTTGAAGCGGGAGTCACCATGCCCAGTACAGAGATGGGGACTGCTGCGACAAATCACACATTTCATGAAGTGGAGAATGGCAATGACCGCTGCTGTGATTCCCAAGAGTGGCTGGGGTGGTTGCCAATATTATTATGGGTCCCTCCTCTGTTCATGGGGTCTGGCTCACCTCTGTCCCCCAGTGCCTGGCACGGCGCTCAGTAAACACGGAGAACTGACAATGTCGCCTACCACGCTCCAGTCTTGGAGGAGTGAGAGGGGGAGAGGGCCGTGGGGGCGGGGGAGAAGCCAGGTACTCACCAGGGCCCTTGGGGTCGGCCCGGGGTGGGGTGCCCCCCTGTGGGTCTGTAGAGCCCGTCCCAGTCTCACTGGCCAGGCTGCTCTGGCTCCCGGAGAGGTGGCTGGGTGGGCGGATGAGCCCCATCCTTGGGGCCTCCACACTGCTGCCTGCAAGAGACCACACGTGGCTCTCACACCGAGACGGCAATGATCTCGGCCCAACAAGAACCTGATCGAAAATCTTCTCATTTGGGATTATAGTGGCATCTCTGGGACTATCTGCCCAGCAAGCCCCCGGCCCTGGGAACTGTCCCCCCATCCATGTGGCTGCCAGGTCCCGGCATGACTCCACCCTCTGGCCACTGCCGAAGGTCCGATATACACCAAGACAGCAGAACAGGCCCACAGGTACTTCCACCAAGTAACAAGTCACCAACATGAAACTCCCCCATTATTAGGAGTTTCTCCTACCTTCATAGGATGGGGGAGGGAAGGGTGTATATTTCAGTTAACCCGAGAGAGAGAGAGAGAGAGAGAGAGAGAGAGAGAGAGAGAGAGAGAGAGAATAACTGCTGCCTTTGCTAAGTAAAGAATCCTCACCCAAACATGGTTTTCAGTCCTTGCCTGGCCAAGAGAACAGATGTGCATCCTGTAGTAATTTGCCCAATCTTTTCCTGGCTCCTAGTCCTGCTTGGTCATAGCTGAGAGTGGGTGCGAAGGGAGGGGACAGGTGCCGTCATGGTGGGGAGAGGGAAGGGACAGCTTGCCCTGGAAACCAAGGCTGGCAGGTAAGTTTCCTTCACACTTTTCTAATATAGAATCTAGAATCTTCAGCCCGAAGGGGCCTGACAGGTCCTCTAGCCCAGGGAGGTTTTCATCTCTTGCGTCACCTCTACCTGCTGATGCTGACCACTTGGGAACTGTACTGCGGAGGATTCTGAGGGTGCATGAAGGCTCTGTGGGGAAGACTGTCTTGATTAACTAGTAATGTCTGCCATGATCACGGGATAGGGGGTTGTGGTACGTGTGCCAGGCATTTGTCTGTCTCTGATCTAGTCCAAACTTCCATTCCCAACCCAGTCTTGGCCCCAGGACAGCACCCCAAGGCATTTCATTCCAGTTTGGAGCAGTTATTATAAAGTTCTTACACACTAAAATCAGCCTCCTTGGAGCTTTCAAATATCCCAGTTCTAACCCACGGAGCAGCTCTGCATGAAGCCGGGCCTTTTTTCCAGAAGCCCTTCATGTGTTTGAGGGAAAGAAAAATGCCTTTCCTTTCCTTCCCCAGGCCTTCTCTGCTCCAGCCTCAACACCCCAGTTAACCCTCTTTCATATTACAGGGTCACAGAGTGAGCTCAGCAATGTCAAAATCAAAAGGCACTTTGGAGCCCACCTGCTCCGTCTTGCTTGGTAATAAGGAAATGCAGGCCGGCAGGTCATGGCACGCCCTGGGGATCCCACGGCAGTTTCATGGCAGAGCTGAGCTGGGGCAGGGATGCTGTCCCTGGTTTTCACAGCTCTCATTACTCACGAGGCAAAATCTCAGCTGGGAATACTCAGGGGCGAGCTTGGGAGGAAGCCCAGGTGTGTAGGCAGAAGGCACAGGGAGGCCTGCCTGCCCTCCCCCACCCCCACACGTGCAGAAGAGCCTCCTGCTAAGCCCTGCTCTTCGGTGGTGCTAAGGCTTTATTTTTATTTATGTATTTATTTATTTTTGAGAC
>CAUYRT010075297.1:0-73489 GCA_963574885.1 Lepilemur ruficaudatus
TTCAGATTTTGACCTACTTGTAAAGGCTTGCCTACGTGCAGACATACTTGTAAAGGCTTGCCTACGTGCAGACATACTTGCTTGCCTACGTGCTAATTGCTCATTTCTGCTTCTGAGATAACGGCTTGCTTGCAGTAACCACTCTAGGACCAATTAGAGAAAGAATAATATGCAATGTAACCAGCCAGTCACAACTGATCTTAAGTGCATGATCAGAGAGAGCAGACCAATCACTATGCTAAGTGAATACATAATCAGCACGTGGACAGCTCATTGCCACATGAACTACCCCTATAAAGCCCCCTTCCCACGCCGTCCGGGGTCCCTCTGCCCAGAGAAGAAGCCACTGCGTGTTGGCGCTCTGGGGCACGGACCCTAACTCGAGTTAGTTGGTAATAAACTCCTCATGTTGATTGCAGCCTCAGTGACTCTGTCTCTCTGTTCGATGGTACTGCGACTCCCAATCTAACATTACCTTGGCCTAATCATATATCCTCCCTTCAACACCATTTTCAATTCCAAGCTGAGAAATCCAGTGATGATTCTCAAGATGATGGTGAAAAGTGTAAATCCTCTTTCAGTCTTTACACTGAAACAGGATCCACACTTTTCACCTAAAGAAAACGCATGTTTTTCGTGGCTGTTGTTAAGAAACTCACAACACACCGACACAGGACTTGCACTTTTTACCCCTCTCAAAAATCGACTGCAACCCAGGATTCTTAAAAGAAGCGTGAAAACTGATACTCTTCGTAAAACAATGGACAAAGGACGGCGAGATAATTCCTCAAATAAGGGTATTTGGGAGGCTGTAATAACAACTCCTTGGAAATATCAAGTTAATTTGGCCTAATCATAGATCTGCCTGCCAACACCAATTTCCATTCCAAGCTGATGAATCCAGTGATGATTCTCAAGATGATGGTTAGAAGTGCGCATCCTGTTTCAGTCTGCAAGACTATCTGAAGACTGAAACGGGATCTGCACTTTTCACCTCAAGAAAACACGTGCTTCTTGTGGCTGAGGTTAATCAACTTTGGCACCACACAGACACAGGACTTGGACATTCCACCCCTCTCAAAAATCCACTCTAACCAAAGATTCTTAAAATAAGCATGAAAACAGCTACTGCTCTTAAAATAATGAACAAAAGACATTGTTCTTTATTGTGGGTGTACCAGGCAGGCACGTTCTACAGACTGGCAGGGACAATCATGCTGGGCTCTAGGAAAAATGATTAGACGCAATTTGCTGAGTAGGAGAGTTCATGTAAGAGTAGCAGAAAATAATGCAATTGTGATTGAACATATTCTGGAAGACCTCGGCTAACAAACTAAGGAATTTGGGCTGTATGAGCCCATGAGGAGTCATAAAAGCTTTTAGAGAAGCTTCCAAATCATGACTTGTCAATTTCTTCAGTGGTTGAAGAAACTGGTGTTTAAGCTAGAAAAGAGAAGAGTTTTGGGAGGGAGACGGTGTTTGCCAGACTTGGGGGAGAACATGGTCATTTTTTGGGTGAAGGGGGTTATGTCCCAGTGAGGGGGTCTGGGGGGAGCAGTGAGATCAGTGAGTAGAAGCTCTAGGGAGACAAATTTTTGGTTCAAATGAGGAAGGACTTTCTGGTCTCTTCAATGCATTTTAACCCAATTATCTTGAGAGCCCACTGCATGCCCCGGGCACAGTGCAAACCAGTGGGGAGGGAAAATCCCTGCCTTCCTGGAGCTCATACGAGATAGGGGAAGACAGGCCTTAGACAGAACCACCCTAGAAATTAATGTTATAGCCAGAGCATCTCAAGTTCAAGTATGGGCATCTCTGAGAGGTCCAATCCTCATCACTGGAGCTGTCAGGAGAAATGTGTCAGGAAGGAGGATTCTTTTGGTGCATAACAATCTGGGCTGGATAACTTCTCCTAAGATGCTGTGCCTCTGCACATGTTGTGAAATCTTCCCTAAATCCCTTAATTAGAGGGAGAAAAAAAGCAAGTGATCAATTAGCTTCTCTTTTTAAAAGCCCACACTTGCAAGCTCCATCTTCACTGGAGTCTGCGGTGCAGAGCGTGGCCAAGCAGGAATTTCATCCTGTGTAGCCAGGTGACTCCACCTATGAATTGAAAATCATTTAGCTGGAATTGTGACACAGCGCACAAATTACAGTCCGCCTGCAGGTTGGGGCTGTGGCTGCGCCGTGGCGCAATCCCCCAGTGGCTAACATTAAGTCAGCTCCTGCCGGGGCCCTGCTGCTGGTCGGTTTGCAGGCTACAGGCGAGAGCCTGGCTGGAGAGGCTGTGGAGGGGAGGAGGGAAGCTGGCCCCTGATATCTGTGCCCCTAGCCTGTCTACAGAGGAGCATTGCACCTGTGACTTCACTGTGGTTTTGAGCCTCCCTACAGCCCTGAAAGGTGTGTGGGTCAGGCTGAGAAGGAGGCAGAGAGCCAAAGACATAAAAGGACTCAGCCAAGGTCATGCAGCAGGCAAGCTACAGGGCCTGGCTTTGAATCCAGGTCTTCTGAATCCAACCTGGGGTATCCAACATCACACTGAGGTCAAGATTGATCAGCTACAGAACCTTTGTAGGGAAGACCAAGCAGTTGGTGGTCATGCACCACTGTCCAAACCTGCGGGTCTGCTTTTAAAATCTGTGCCATCTGGAACCTGGAAGGATGATGACACTGACATGATCAATACTAACTCCTTACGCTGGGCTGTGCCAGATGCTGCACTAAGCACTTCACAGTGCTCGTCTCCTCTAATCCTCGCAGCGATGCCACCGCAGGTTTGCAGGGAGCAGAGGCACTGACAGGTGAGGCGACTTGGCAGAGCCAGCATTCGGACCAAGTCTGTGTGTCCTCGGGTTCCTTTCTAAGGGCACCACCGCCTGCCTGCCTGTCACCTCTGCGGGTTTCTTTACTGGTCATTGAAAGGATCTGATTTTTCTTGGCTCCCAGGCCAACAATAACAACGACAATAATAAGCAAAACCCCTTCTTTCTTTATGCCACACTTCAGAACACACGGAGCATGCTCACGTCCATTCATCCAATTCAACTCACACAGCAGCTCTCGAGGTTTCGAGCAGGACTCGGCATAATACTAAGGGCTTTGCCCAGAGTCACAGCTAGTGCCACGGCAGGGGCCAAGACCACACTTGAACCTTCTAATCGGGTCCCGTGCTCTTGGCATACACCTCTCTGCCCTCTGCTCTCCTCTGGGTCATCTGCCAGATCCAAAGTGGGTCCCATTCCTCCTGGCACAGGTGCAGAGCCACCGCTCTTGGAGCTGAGTCCCCACGTCATGCAGGCAGCTGACCTCAGAGGTCAAGCAAACAGGCTCTAGAGCCACTTACACATGAGTATGAATCTCCTGGTTGGATACACTCAGATTAATCTATCTGTGCCCCCATAAGATAGCAATAATAACAGCACCTGTGTGGCAGGAATGCTATGAAGGCGAGAAAAGGTGGTATATGTGAAGTGTGTGGCTAGTGTCTGCCCACAGTAAGCACCAAATCCATGATAGTGACCATCCCCGTCCTCACAGTGACTGATTGAGTCACTGATTCAGAAATGTGTGTGTTCCTGCCATGTGGCAAGTCCCAGGGCAGGTTCTGAGAATACTATGCGACATGTACCTTCAAGGAGCTCAGTCTAGGGATGGGGACGGACACAGATAGTCGCAGTACAGTGGACACACGTGGTAATAGAAGCCATGTTACAGAAGCCCAGAGGATGGAGAAAGGATGTTTATCCCTCTTCTCTAATTTCCCAAGCCGCCTGTCCTTTCAGTCTTCCCTTTCTCAAGATCCAGCATCCCCACCTTCTCCCTAAAGACCCAGCCCTGTTGTGATGGTCCTTGGTCTTCCTTTCCCACTCCAAGGCTGGCAGAAGACTTGGGAAGTGTCTGTTTTGTCGTGAGTCCTTGAAGCATTACTTTTTAAAAATATTAGCTCCCTTGTTTATCACAGGAACCCTTGATACTTATAAATATCCATAACAGGATCTTTGGAAAACATATCCCCTTAAAAACAAAAAAATGTAGAATGTCACAGCTTCTCCCCACTCCCATGTCCTTCCTTTTAACTGACATAGGAGCTGAGTCCAGAGAGCGCAATGACTTGCCCAGCAGTCCGAGAGTGAGCACGTGGCAGAACCGCAGGGTCAGGGGCTGCACCTCCTGCCCCATTAGAAAGAACAGTTTTGGCCTGGTGCAGGGGCTCATGCCTGTAATCCCAGCACTTTGGGAGGCCAAGGTGAGAGGATCGCTTGAGGCCAGGAGTTCAAGACCAGCCTGGGCAACGAGCGAGATCCCGCTCTACAAAAAAATTTTTAAAAATTAGCCGGGTGTGGTAGCATGTACCTGTAGTCCCAGCTACTCGGGTGGCTGAGGCGGGAGGACCGCTTGAGCCCAGAAGTTTGTGGCTGCAGTGAGCTGTGATCCTGCCACTGCACTCTAGCCAGGGCAATAGAGCTGATACTGGAAAGTTCTCTGTGGGCAAGACTCTGCCTCAAAAATAAGAATAAAAAAAAAAGAACAACTTTCCCCCCAATCTGGAATCAAACTGACATTCAATTCCAGGTGCTCTCTGGGTTTAATCCATTATGGTATACACATATGCACTTTCTGATTGCATCATCTTGCGTGATTTTGCCTACCGCATTGTGAGTTGAGAGGGGTGGGCGTGATTGTCCCCAATCACAAACAAGGCTTCCAGGCTTCAAGGGCAGAGATGGTACAGAGCACAGACACCAGCGGGACCAGCGACTTCTAACTCTAAACCAAACGCTCTTTCTGCTGACCCGCAACGCTGAGCAAAGGGACTGTGATGTGTCTTGCGTCCCTGTACAAGTGGAAACTGCTAACAGATGTGTGTAGTGAGAAAGGGCCTCACAGTTTTCTGCTTCTGGGTTCTCCTGAGATGATACTTTGACCCAGAGAGAACTTGCAAGTATCAGCTCTGAGCAAGATACTTCGAGAAAAGCATGGCCTCTTTCCCTAAACCCTGTGGTCCAGGAAGTTGTTCATCCTTTTAAGAAATCATAAAAGTGAACTATTCGAGTTTCTTTCTTATCTTCCTCCTTCTCCCCAAGCTGGTCTTGCACAAGCATGGTGACCTTCCATTGGGTGACAAGTGTATGTCGTAAGTGAAACGTTTACAGGCACTACAGGAATGACCTGGTGCCTCGCCTACCTCATTAGAATCCTAATTGGGGTGTGTAGGAGAGGCTTCTATAAATGCTAAGGAGATCCCCAGCGGCCCGTCGGTCGTCTCTCAACGCTGTCAGTGCCATTCCCAGAGGAGCCTGAGAGGAGGCAGAGGCAGGCGAGACATGGCTGGTGAGTGTGCGGCATCTGCTCCGCCAGGCTCTTGTCGGAAGCCTGTGCTTCCCCTGGACCAGCCAGTGTCCAGCTGGGCTGGCTGCCTGCCTTGGGGGCTCTGAAGGCTGGACTTAGTATTTTAGGGTTCTGTTCAGAGGCTGCTCCTTCTCTGTGGCTGTCTGGTCCTTCTAGTACATTCCCGGGGGTGGCGCATGGCTGGAATGTAGCTCCGAGTAATGGGCAGGGTGTTCCACGCAGCTGGAGGTTAAAGCAAGTCCCCTTTGACAGAGGACAGGCTTTGCCTGGGTGTTTCTTCTGCACATTGGCTGCCACCCATAAAGTCAAGCCAGATGGGACTTGTTCTCGTGTTTCTCAGGGTGCCTCTGCCCAGCCATTGGGAGTGTCGACAAAGAAAAGCACATCCCAGAGCTAAAGGGGAGGGAGAGAGTGACAGTGTGTAAGTTGCTTTAAAAGAAACCATCAGCACGGCTGGCGTGCTCCTTAGTAAACCGCACTCTTTGAGAGTGATTGACGAGTTGAAACCTCCCTGGTAGCCGGAGCAGGTGTGCCACGAGATGTCCCGTCCTGTGAGCAGCACCAGGGAAGGGGCTGACAGACAACAGGAAGTGCAGGTTCTTTATCTCTGCGGTTACTGTCGAGGATTTGGGCCATGTTAATCGCACCCCTGCTAAGCAGCATGCTAATTACTGTCTGTCACGTGTGTGAGCCTGTCAACCTAGTGCGTTGACAGGGACGCCAAACCCAAACAAGACCTGAGTTAAACCTGTAAAATATTACGAATGGTGGTTAGGGCTGTGGGAAGGTCTGCCAAAGAAATCACTGAGCCAGACGTGAAAGGCGAATGCTGGCTGCTTCAAAAACCACAAAGACCAGGACAGGTGACTGCAAACCTCTCCCACCCCCATCTTCCATTTCTCCCTGTGAACGCACAGCACGGCTGGGATGCTAAGATGAGTAGCTCTGGATCCTGCAGACTTGAGCAAGAGGGGATGTCAGCTGTCATCTAGCCCACCTCCCTCTCCCTGGGAGGAGGCTGGGGCCCCAGAAGGGGTAGAATCTGACTGAGATCCCATAGTAAGTCAGTGGCAGAGCCCACCTAGGTCTCAGTGCCCTTCCCACTATATCCTGCAGCCAGAGCAGAGCTCACACAGGAGTGCAGGTAACATCTGAGACATAGGAAACCAACCCTGAACCTGGTTTCTCATCTGAGCTTTGTCACCAACCACTTACGTATTCCCTGCCACTCCTGAGCCCCAGGATTGCAAGATGACAGGCTTGAAATAGATGGACTTTGAGGCTCCATCCGGGACTGACCTCTCTCTCCACAAGAGGAAACCAGGGGCAGGGGGAGGATGGGCCCCAGCGCGTGCCCAGCCCTGGGAGGGTGTGCACCCCTATCGCTGTCCAGTACCTGTGTGGTCCCATATGAATATCCTGCCACCGTGAGCCGGCCCCACTTGACATGACTGAGGCCAGTGTGTTGGGTGCCCGTGATCCACAGAGGCATGTTCTTCGTGCCTCCGTGAACAACCAGAATGAGGTCACAACAGAATGAGGACAATGGCTGGCTGGAAGAAAGTCCATTTTTAAAAAGGTGGAGGAGAGACAAGTGAACACATTCAGTTCTTTAAATTTGTCACACGTGTAGTCCCTAGCTCAGTTCCAACCACTCAGCCAGGAGGTGCTCCGTCAATCAGTGTCTCTTGGATGGATGGATTTACTCATCGGGCAGCCAAGGAAAGGGGCTGTGCTCGGTGCAGTGGGAAACAGAGACGAATGAGGTGCAGTTTCTGCCCCCAGTCTGATAGTGCTTGGTAGCACCAGCTCCTAGGGAAGTGGCATACAAGTTAGACTGTCCCTAGGCTGCATGACAAATACAAACCAAGTACTGTTGGGACCAAAAGGAGGGAGGGGATTAATCTTGCCTGGGATTTGGGATGGGGAAGACCCTGAGAAGTACATGCCACGTGGTCATGGATGATGATTTGGGTGTGGTCTGGAGTGGATTTGTGGGATGAGGAGTGTTCTGGGCAGAGGGAACAGGAAAACAAATGTGGGTGTGGGCAGGTGTAACCCAGAGGACTATCAAGGACACATGTATGTGGCTTAAGAGGTCTGTGTCCAGCTCTTAATTTCGGGCTCTTGTTGGACTCGGAGGGGTTTAGTGCCTCTGCTTCTTGGTAGGGGGGCAGCCTGGGCTGTGGGTGGCGGTGAAGATGATGTGGTGGAGGAAAGCCCAGCAGTTTCTGCATCAAGCACGTGGCAGTGTGCAGATTGGGAACACAGATCCCCAAAGCCACTCAGAGGCTCAGGATTAGAGGCAAAGTCCTCAGGTGTAAACCTGAACCCCAGCCTTCTCCCTGCAAGAAACCAGAACTTCCATTTTGGGGACTAACAACTCTGTCCCACTGGAGCGATGGGCTTTCTTGCCAACTGCTTTGCTGGGCAGAGCCCTGGCCTTGGCCCCAGGACTGGTCCTCATTTCCCAGTCCCCAGAGGGCCTGTAGCATTCTGGGCCTGTAGGTCGGCCACAAAACGGTACTCCTGGGAGCTGGGACACCCTTGGCTCTTTCTCCCACGGAAGCAGTCAGGAATTCCTCCAGGGTGCCTGCCTCCTCTTTCTGTGGCTCTTCTGGGCTTCCTGGGCTCCCTCACAAACTTATTTCAGCCCCCTGGATATCAACCCCTCTGGGCTCGGAGGCTTGTGACTCCGGCCGCTCCATGTTAGAATGAAGACCAGCTGCCTGCTGTCCGCCCCAGTCCCACTGCCTTCTTTCACTTGGGACAGCAGCTGCTCCCTCTGTGTCAGAGACAGACCTGCCTGCAGCTTCATCCCTCCTGGAAGGAGGGCCGCCCGCATTTCAACTTCTGTCACTGTAGGATTATGTAAAGAGGTCGGAGAGCAGGAGGGTTAAAAGTGCAAGTCCAGAGGTGCTCTCTGGGTTAAATCTGTCGCTTACGAGCTGAGAGGTCCCCGGCAGGTTGCTTAACTTATGTGTCTCAGTTTCCTCATCTCTGAAATGGGGTTATTGTGGTATTCGCCTTAGAGGTGCTCAGTCAACATAGCTTATTAGTACTTGGGAATATCTTCCATGAGCCTGATTTCTCCTTGCCTTGGCCTCTGAAGAAAAACCCTATGAAGGGAGAATAGGAATAAGCCCGAGAGGCAGGAAGAAAGTCAGAAGATGAGACCTTAGGGAACCCAGGGAGGAATGTTTTAAAAGAGGGAATGGCCAACAAGAGTAGATCCTGCAGAATGGTCAAATAAATTAAGGTCTAAACCTTACCTACTGGAGGGGAGTTTTTGGTAGGTTGGGTGAAAGCATTTTCAGAGAAGGGATGTGAGCATAATACAAATAGAAAGAATTGAGGAAGAGGAGGTGAGAAAATGGAGATAGCAGGGAATTTCAGTTCTTCCAAGAAACTTGCAGGATGTGTATTTGAGGGACTGCTTTTTTTTTTCTAATGGGAGAAACTTAGACCTATATAAGCATTAATGGGATGAGTGGAATGATGGGGTAAAGAGCAATGGAAAGAACATACAGAGGAGAGAAGATGACTGGTGGGGTGCATCTCTTAGAAGGCAAGGAGGAGGGATTAACCTCAGAGGGAAAGAGCGGTGTCTAGTCAATTTTAATAAAAGAAAAGCAGGAAAGGATGAATGTAGGTTGTATATTATGTCATTTAATCCCTTACAAAACTTTCTGGGAGTGGACATTGTTTCCCCTAATTTGCGGGTGATGCAATGGAGGCCAGAAAAGTTAGGTCACTTGCCCACAGTCACCCAGGGGAACCCAGCTCTGCCCCCAAGGTCAGTGTGTGCTTTGAGCCTCAACTGTGATTCCCATTTACCTGCAATATTTTGAAAACTTCAGTTCTCCATAGGAAGGGCCCTGAAAATGACTGAAATTTAGCTGGGTTTTTGCTTTATGACTTAATAATCCAGAATGCAAAGAGATTTTGCTGCCAAATACAGTGCCATTTGGTACAGATCCAGCAAAAGAAGCTGCCCTTCATTAATGTCTGACCAACTTAGTACCAAAGGTCTGACTTTTCTTCCTGAGCAAGACTTTGGTAGAATAAACAACCTTGATTTTGCCTCTATGCACAGCTGAGATGCTCCCGTACGAATATATTACCTAACTAACTTCCTTACTCCTCCCAACAATCCCTCCATGGACTTGATTTTGTCTGTGTTACAAACAGGCTCAAAGAGGTCAAGAAACTTGCCCAGGCCACACAATAGATGTTGAAGCAAGAACTTGAACTCAAGCCTTTCTGACTCCAAAGCTGTTGCTCTTTCAACAAAGCATTGCTTCATGTATTAATAGCTTGGGGACAGGAAGGGACCTGCTGATTGGAGGGTGAATTATGAGGTTTCATAATATCCCCTGGCATATAAGTTTCCTCCCAGGATTTTGTCTTTCTCCTTTCAACTTCCTGAACTTGAACTTAGAAAGAGGTACAGGACTAATGATGGTCAATATTTATATAGTGCCAACTCGATTCCATGCATTGTCCTAGGTGCTGTAGAAAGAATAACTTAATCCTAGAGCAACCCAGTGAAGTAGGTTCTATTATTACCTCCATTTTACAGAGGATAAAACGGAGGCACAGAGAGGCTCCAGGTCACACAGCCTGTAATTATCAAAGTCAGAATTTGAGCCCAGAAAGCCTGGCTTCTGCCCTGAGTCTGGGCTCTTAAATGATGATATTATTGCCTCTCAGGAAGAACAACTGGTCTTGGTGTCTGGTGAGAATGACTACACTTGTTCTCAAAGCTGATTTTCTGACTTTCCCCACATGGATTCAATAGTTATTTGGCTGAAAGCATACACTCTGGAGTCAGACTTCGGGTACAAATCACAGCTCCACCACTTAAAAAGTTGTGTGGCCTTGACAGATTCCTTAACTTCTCTACAGCTCAGTTGCTTCATCTATAATGTGAGGACGATAAGAACACGGGACTCAAACAGTCACTGTGAGGATTAAATGAGATCAAGCGTGTTCAGAATGCCTGGCCCTTAGAAATTGGGCAGTAGATGTTACCTGTTCTTTTTAAATGTCCTGAAGACAGTAACAGGCAAGTTTGGAGCAGGGGTCTGCTTGACTCCTTAAAGCTCTGTACAAACTGCCTCCCTCACCCTCATGGCAGGGTGAGGCAGGCCCTCCTGCAGACTGCCTTGATGTTATCAACAGACCTATGCATCTTCTGTCCACTCAAGTGTCTTCTTGGGCTCCTCCCTCTTCCAAAATAGAAAACAAAACCCTATGAGATGAATTCATTTGCTGATCATCTGGAGTCAGGTTCCCAGGGACACCTCTCCATGAAGATGCTCCCTGGCACAAGTCCACTCCCAACCCCCTTCACACATGCCCCAAGTGCCCAGTTCTTGTTTTTTTTATTTCAGGATATTATGGGGGTACAAACATTTGGTTACATGTTATGACTTTGCCACACTCAAACCATGATTTGAGGCCTGCCTTTCCCCCTACAACACTCACTGTGTCCCTTAGTTGTGAGCTGACCCACCCCCAACCCCTCATTCCCTGAAGAATATTATTACCGTGTGAGCACCATAGTGTTGATCAGACAGGACTGAGAATCCAGAGATGAAACCATCCGCATATGGTAAACTAATCTTTCACAAAGCAGACAAAAATACACACTGGCAGAAAGAAGCTCTTTTTAATAAATGGTGCTGGGGAAATTGGATAACTACATGCAGAAGATTGAAACTGGATCCCCACCTCTCACCTCTTACAAAAATCAATTCACAATGGATAACAGACTTAAACCTAAGGCATGAAACCTTAAGAATCCTAGAAGAGGCCGGGCGCGGTGGCTCACGCCCGTAATCCCAGCACTCTGGGAGGCCAAGGAGGGTGGATCGCTCAAGGTCAGGAGTTCGAAACCAGCCTGAGCAAGAGGGAGACCCCGTGTCTACTAAAAATAGAAAGAAATTAATTGGCCAACTAAAAATGTAGAAAAAATTAGCCGGGCATGGTGACAAATGCCTGTAGTCCCAGCTACTCGGGAGGCTGAGGCAGGAGGATCGCTTAAGTCCAGGAGTCTGAGGTTGTTGTGAGTTAGGCTGATGCCACAGCACTCTAGCCCAGGCAACAGAGTGAGACTGTCTCAAAACAAAACAAAAAAAAGAATCCTAGAAGAAAATGTAGGGAAGACCCTTTCAGACATTGGCCTAGGCAAAGAATTTTTGAAGAAGACCCCCCCCCAAAGCAATCACAGCAGCAACAACAATAAATAAATGTGACCTGATTAAATTAAAAAGCTTTTGCACAGCCAAGGAAACTATCATTAGAGCGAATAGACAGCCTACAGAATGGGAGAAAATATTTGGCCCTCTACACATCCGATAAAGGGCTGATAACAAGAATCTATCTGGAACTAAAAAAAATCAACAAGTCCCCAGTTCTTGTGCCTCGTGCTGCTCATGTTCACCTCAAATAACTTCCTGCGCTGCCTCCACCCTGCTCTGCGGATCTGGCAGCCGTCCTCCTCCCCAGGGCCCGCATGCCGGGCTGGGTGTGGGCTGCAGTGAGGAAATTCCTTTCCCTATCACTTAGGTGTGGAGGGAACAAGGCCCCAGGGTCTTTGGTAGGAGCTGAGAGATGGGTTCAGAAGGAGCCCCCTCTCTAAGCCTTATTTTCCTCATTTGTAAAAAGAGCACAGCGACTCCTCCCTGCCTGCTTCCCGGAGCTGCTGGGCGGCTCAGGTGAGATCATTAATGTGGAAGAGCTTTGATAAGTGCAAATGGTATTTGGGCCCAAGGTAGTGACTCTCAGTCCTGGCTGCATATTGAAATCACCAGGATAGCTTTAGAAAAATACCAGCCCTGTTCCTAACCCAGAGATTCTCATTTGCTCAGTCTGCGATGGGGCTCAGACCAATATAACACTCCCCAGGTGATGTTTCTGTGCAGTGAGGGTTGAGAGCCTCTGGCCTCAGAGATTCTAAACTCTCTTTTTGGAAGGGAAGTGGGCCGAGGAGACCTTCCTTCCTCTCTTCCCTGCCTGACCGTAGGATGTCCAGACGGGAGTAGGTTGTGGGTGGCCCTTTCTCTCTGGCAGCTTCTGGGCACTGTGCCCACATCATTGCCCCACAGCCAGCTTGGTTGGCTGCAGGGCGACAGCTTGGAGTCATATCTGGTCAGGCAAAATTGGCTTCCAGTCTGGGCTCTGCCTGAGTGTGTGATTTTGGGCAAGTGACTTCACCTGACTGGACTTCCCAATCCCTGATCTATAAAATGGGTATAGCAACATCATAGGGTTTTTGTGACTATTAAAGGACACAACGCAGGTGAAATGCTTAGCACAGTGTCTGGCCCATAAGAGGTCCTCAATAGCAGCCTATAAAATGCTCAAACTCTACTCTTGTGTTGTTTCTGCCATTATATGTGGGATCCCAAGGCATTGGTTCCCCGCAATGTCTGGAGGCCCCAGTGCTAGCAATGAGTATATCTTGGATCCCAGCAATAAACCTAAGAGGGAGGATGTTCAGGTCGCACTATCTCCTTTCTGCAGGTGATGAAAGTATAATTCAGAGACATTGCCCCCTGTCATGCCTGGGTGCCAAGAAACTGTGCCGCCTGTGCCACACAGGGATTGACAATGTCTGAATATGCGGGGGCAGCTAAAAGGGATGGCACAGCCTAGAAAGAAAGGAGAGAGAGGTGGGAGCTGAGCAGGGTCCCACCTGGGACCCTGGAGCCAGAGGTGGGGCCAGCCAGGAACTACAGATGTTCCCTGTGTCCAGGGGCAGGAGTTAGGGGGTGGCATTGGGAGGGACTCACAGCCCTTCAGTGACTAGGATGCTAGACTTGGCTTCTGGGCCAAGATCAGCTTCTAAACGACTCTGTGATCTCTGCCAATGGCTTCCCCTTTCAGGGCCTCAGTTTTCTGATCTGTAACGTGGGAATATTGGATTACATCACTGTTTTCCAAGCTGCCAGTTGTCACCAATTAGCAGGTTGTGAAATCAATTTAGTGGATTGTGATAAGCAATTAAAACAAAAAGAAGCAGAAGAGAAAATATCAGAGTACAGTATACATAGTAATCATCAGTATGAAACTTTGTGTCAGTTAAAATGGATTTCTTAATGTGTTCCCCATCAAAAAAGCTCAAAAGCTACCCAGCTGGGTGACTTTTAGTATTTCTATCAGCCGTAATTAACTCTAGACACATGTAAAATAAAAATGCATCTTTGTCCAGAGAAGAGATGAGGGGAGTACAGTGTGGACCGGGGCTTGGCGAAGTCCCAGCCATGCCATGTTGAGCCACCTGCCAACTCCTCTATGACGTGGTCCTCTCTGGAATAGGAGGTGAGAGCCCCAGTCTCACACCCAACAACCGAGTCATTGTCACCTGTCTGCTGCAGTGCTTTGATCACAGAGCCAGGCTGGCAATGATTGAGACAGCTGACCGGCACCTTCCCTCTCACAGTCTGGAGTCTCCTCTGTGCTTCTCGTGTGAGCCCTGCCAAAGGAGGACCACAGAATACGTGGGCAGGGGTTAACAGGTGTCCATGATTAGGTTTGGCTGCAATTGACAATGAACCCCCAACAAAAATGGCTTAGAAAAACAGGACAGAAGTTTATTTCTTCCTTACGCAAGAGGCCCGGAGGAGGCAGTTCTAGGCGGGGAAGGCAATTGTCAGGGTCCAGCTCTGTCCAGTCCCCCACTCTGCCGTCCCTAGGGCAGGGCCCTGCCGGTCTGATACGGCCGGCCAAGCTTTCTCCATGTCATACCCACACCGCAGACAGCAGGATGGATGAAGAGGGAGGAAAACGGGCAAAGGGCATTTGCCAACTGTTCTTAAAATGAATTTTCCTCAAAAGAAGTGAAAACAGGTATTCAAACACTTACTTGCACATGAATGTTCATAGCAGCACTATTCACAATAGCCAAGAGGTGGAAACAAACCCAGTGTTCATCAGCTGATGAACACGTAACAAAACATGGGGTATCCAGATGGTGGAATAGTATTCAGCCATGAGAAAGAATGAACTGCTCATACATCCTCCAGTAGGAAGGAGCCTTGAAAACGTCATGCTAAGCGGTAGAAGTCAGACCCAAAGGCCACGTATTGTGTGAGCCCATCCATCTGAAATGTCTAGAATAGGCAGCTCCACAGAGACAGAGAGTAGAGTGGTTGTCAGGGAATGGGGAAGGACTGCTAATGTTTTGGTGATTTCTTTTGGGGGTGATGAGGAAGTTCTGGGACTAGACAGTGGTGACGGTCACACAACATCGTCAGTATACTAAATGCCACCGAATTGCACAGCTTAAAATGGTTAAAATGGTGATCTTTTTATGTTGTGTGAATATTACCTTAATTTCAAAAAAGAGAGCAATTTCCTGAAAGTTAGTACGCATTAATAGATGACTTCTGCCCACAAGTCATTGGCCAGAACTTCTTCACATGACCATCCGGCTGCGGGAGCCTGGGAAAGTGGTGTATGCTAATATGGGGAAGTCACGGCCAGGAAAGAAGGGCGTGAACACGGGGATGCACATTTACTTAGCAGTCAGCCACACGGGGATCGTTGGCGGCACTGATGTTGTCAGGAAAAACATCTGAGAAATGGCCGCAGGCCTGACACTGGAGTTCAGCAGTGACTCAGGGAGGTGGCAGGGAGCCGTGAGATGAGCACTGGAGTGAGAGTCCAGAGGCGTCCCACCGTGGGTGCATCACCCCCCGGGGCTGCGTCCGCTCACATCTGGAGTGAGGGTTAGGAGCATGTGATTTGTCTTGAAGGTTTCTTCTCGCTCTGATGTTTCTGAAGTGGATACACCGACGGATGAGTCACTGGCGGGAACCGTGCCACTCGCCCTGCACCGTCTGCCTTCACGCGGGCTGGTGAGGAAACAGCCCCGAGGCTCATAAATATCCATGAGGCTGTAAACGGAGCCAGATGGGTGCCTTCTGCCCCTTTCCCTCCCCGCACACCCTGACAGAGTGGGCTGTGACTGGGGCCATGTCAAAGGCAGGGGGTTGAGGGAGCCAAGTGCACCAGCTAATCCACAGACGGGATCAGCAGATCCTAGATTTGGGGGCCGGCAGAGCCAATCCTAGGCTTTAGGGGTGCGGCAGTGACTGAGGGAGGCGGCAGGTGGAAGGAGAAGGGTTTTGAAACCACATCAGAAGATTTACGGGCATGCACTCACCCTGCACTTAGGGGTGCAAAGCCAGGCCGCCCCTTTTTATTCATCTCCCCTGGATCTCCCTTTTAGGAGGCACCTCCTTTCTCTGTCAGGGCTCCCTCTCTGCTCTCTGCCATGGGGCAGGGTTGCATCAGGAAGGCCCCTCACCACCTGGGGTAGCTTCTGGACTCAAGTTCCTGCACGGAACCTCCTTCCAGGGGGAGAACTGGGGACCACGGTGACAAGGTAGCATCAGCAAGGCCTGGTGAAAAGGACACACTGTTTTTTCCTCCAGTCTGCTCTCAATACTGTAGCCACAGATGTGTGGGATTTGTCCCACACCAAGCAATTCTCCAATTCTCAGTGGGCACCGACTGGGTGTCCTACAGTTCAACTCAATTCTGACACTAACCATTCAGAGTTACCACACACCCCTCGGTCCCATAAGTCTGTCCCCAACTTCAGACAGCAATCGCACATCCAGGTGGTCACCTGTGCTTCTGACCAACCCGATATAAATCGGGGGTTCCCACCACCCCCTCCTCAGTTTTGAAGATTTGTTAGAACAGCTCACAGAACTCAGGAAAACACATTACTGATTGATTATAAAAGGATACAACTCGGGAGCAGCCGGATGGAAGAGAAGCATGTGACAAGGCATGGGGGAGGGGCTCAGAGCCTCCCTGCCCTGCCCCTGTGCGCCACCCTCCCAGCTCTTCAAACCCGTCCTTTTAGGTTTTTATGGAGGCTTCAGGACACAGGCGAGATTGACTGATCAGCAGTCATTGGTGGTTAAGTCAATTTCCAGTCCAGAGGCGGGGATGGGGAATGGGTCTGAAAGTTCCAAACCCCTAATCCTGTGGCTGGTTCCCCTGGCAACCACATCCAGAGGTGATCCAAGAGCCCCCAGTACCAGTCATCTCATTAGCATACAAAAAGACACTCATCATTTTGAAGATTCCAAGGGCTTTAGGACCTGCATGTCAGGGAAAGGCAGAGACCAAATCTATGTGGTTTATTATGTCACACCTGGCTTCAGAATCCCGGCTCTGCCAATTACTGGGTATATGACCTCAGATAAGGTACTTTGTCTCTCTCAGTCTCGGTTTCCTGTTGAAAGAACGCATTGAGGACATACATGAAGTGTCCTGTGTACTGCCCAGAGCAGGTGACGTAAGGCAGGCTGATGACAAATGTGAGTCCCACTTTTCCTCCCCCCCAGCTGAGAGCAGATTTGCATATCCCACAACTGCCTTAACAGGGAGCGGGGGTTCCTTGTCACTGCCAGGTTCACACTTGGTGCCAGGAGAGGCAGAGACTGTGAGTGTGGGCTCTGGAACCTGCAGTCCTCCACTCGGGAGTGTGGTGACCATGACCAAGTGCCAGCATCACGGGGTTAACAGACTAAAGCATGCAAACACTTCAAGTGCCGACTGTCACATAGATGCCAGTGGACTTTAGCTACTGATGTGATCATCACCACCATCCGATGGGGGGCATGGAAAGTGCTCCTCTTCCCCTTTTTGCAGGTGTCCCTAGTGGGAAGGACAGTGTCTCTACAACTTAGGCACCCTGGTGCTCAGTCTTTTTTTTGTCATTCTCCCTAAGGACAAGCTGCTGGTCTGGGGTGGATGGGAGACACCTGTGCTATTGGCACAGCCACAGCACACAGTGGCGGAGCACAGAGGTGTGTGGGCCCATTGCAGGGAGGCAGGTGCCAGCTAGAGATGCTGAATCCCACATCTCTCCTTACCCCTGTGCTGGGGCCCGCTTTCTGCACGTAAAGAGCTCGTGATCTAGAACAGTGAGCCTCACCTGGAGAAGGACACGTATCCTTGATGGGGGGGAAGGGGGGAGGTTGTAGAATCTCTGGGGAGGCTCATGTGTTCCATGGCCCCTTATTTTTTTTTCCTGCAATGAGAAAGTAAAGCTCTACTGAACCACAACTGGCTGGGAAGCCCAGAAGGTAGTGGACAAGGCTGGCAGGAGGCAAGGGTCAAAAAGCCAGGGCCATAGAGTGAGCTGCCATCTAGCAACCTGGCCACACACAGCCATCAGGGCTCCATACTGCCAGAGCGTCTGAGATCCAGGCTGTCTCCACTGGATATCTATGCACAGGAACCCTTTCCATCTCTCTCTCCCTCTGTCCATCCCTCCCTCCCTTTTCCCTTTCCTCCATTCAACAGATTCTGTTGATTGCATGAATGTTTCCATTTCCTTGAATTTGTACAAAAACGTGTTAATTTACTCTTTCAATAAATATTTGTTGAATGAATGAATGAGTGGATGTATGAATGAGTGGAGTTTTGGTACCCTGAGCTGGTGGCAAGCTCACCTCCTGAGCCCCTCTCTCCAGTCACAGGTTTGGCTCACCACCCAGACGGCCTGTATCTTACCCAAGAGAGCACCTCTGGGGACCCTCTGCCCCGTCTCCAGCACTGTTTGGGTGGAAGCCCCCTCCCCAGTCCTGCCCTGGGCCCCACTGGCTCCTGTCTCACCTTTCTCTCTTCTCGTGCCAAATGACATCCCTCACTCTCCTGTGCCCGGCCCCTCTCTTCCCACTGTCTAAAGTGCAGGCAAAATTCTCTCTCCTTCCAAGGCCCAACATTGTCAATGAAGCTTTTTCTGATCTCTGCAACTGAGAGTGATTTTTTTCCCGCCTGCATCTGTCATATACTTTTCCTTGGGGGAGACTGGCTTTGCCCCATTCCGTCATTCATGATCCCTTATCCTCGCTTACCTGGTTCTGAAGCTCTTTGAGAGTTACAAGTACATTTCACACAGTGTCCCGCAAGGCTAGGTGCTCTGCACGGGTGTATTGGAAAAATGCCTCAGAGTCACCTTGCCTGACGGACTAGATTTTGAGCTGTAGTCATGATGGCCATCTCCTGACATTCGTCTTTCTTTCTTTGTTCCTTTATTCCTTCCTTCCTTCATTTCTCTAATTATCCTAATACACTCGTGCAGCGTGCTAGGCATCGGAATAGAAAGATCAAGAAGGCAAGTTCTGATGAAGAGAGACACACATGAATAAAAGGGTTGTGTCTGGTGCTAGGATGTTCCATCACACTCCCGTCATTGTTGTGGCCTCGTGGTAAAGACAGAGACCAGTTTGGTCTGCAGAGGAATGGGCATTGCAAACTCTCAAACAAAACTCGGAGGAAGAAGATTTCCCAAAAGGTTTATATGGGCACTCCTCATACATGGTGGCATCTCTCATAAACCCTTCCCAGTTTAGCTCTGTCACCTCCACCATCATGTGAGAAGCAGTTGCGGAGGGTAGATTTTGAGACGGTTGTCCTTAAGATATAATCCAGTGATTTCATGGCCTTCGACCAGCTCCTGCCTACAGCTCTTGTCAGTGAGGATTTGCAAGTCCCCTCTGGGCCAGGGATTTCCTAATCTCTGGGCCTAGAAATGCTGCTCACAGCTATCCAGCCCCGCACCAGCGGCTCAGGCCAACGCCAAGGTGCTGCAAACACAGAGAAGGTAAAGGACACATAAGTAAGTGTTTGCTGGAAGCTGGAGAGCTGGAAGGCTCTTGGTGCCTGGGGAGACCCAAAGGAACAAGAAAACAAGTCACACCAGGCTACTAGGGTTAGAAGTATCCTCCTCCCCCCGACTTCTGTTGGAGCCCCCATCCACAAGGCAAGGAGAGATGCTACACGTGGACAACTTAGGTGCTCTCGTGACACCGTTCTCCTGGCTGGCTGGGTGAAGCTTCACTGAGCATTTGGCCTGCTCCTTAAAGGCTGAGTGACATTTACCAGGTGGAAGGGGAAGGACACTCTTGGCAGTGAGAACAGCATGGGGAGGGGCCCAACTGTCCATTATCTCACATCTTGTGAGTTGGGGCATCTGAGTCTGAAAGATTGAATGAGAACAGGTTGTGATGTTCTTGCTCTGCAGGATCAAGGTCTTTGGATTTTAATGCGATTCTTCCTAGAAGTTTGCCTCTGCCCGGACCAGCCTCACCCCAAAGCTGCCCCCTCCGGTAACTCACATCCGTTCCCCACCCACCATTCCTTGCCTCCCAGGACTTGAGGTTCTCCATTCTGTCTCACAGGTTTAGAACCCCAGAATATCAACTGGCAGGTAGGCTCCAACCGGCGGGCACATCACACAGACCAGTTCTCCAGCCAGGAGTTCATCGTGCGGAGAGGCCAGCCCTTCGAGGTTGTACTGACCATGAGCAGAAGTCTTAGCTCTAGAGACAGACTGGAGTTCACAGTCTCCACAGGTACCTGCTCAACACCCCCAACCCCCAAGCACCCACATATGCCTGAGCAGATCTTGGGGCTGTGCATTCAGGGGTGATGGTGACTATCCTGGGATCAAGAGTCTGTCATTGATTCGGTGTGACCTTGGGCAAGTTGCTGCCCATCTCTGAGCCCGAGACTTAGACTTCATGGTCACTTCTGTTACTTCCGGTGCTACAATGTGGTGCTTCATTGGATGATGTCCCCGGGTGGGGGAAAGGTTGCTGGAGCCTGATCTCTCCCCACAGTGTGACCTTCACCCCATCTCCCTTGCCAGGGCCACAGCCCTCACAGTCGGCCATGACGAAGGCTGTGTTTCCGCTGTCCAATGGGAGCGGTGGTGGCTGGAGTGCAGTGCTCAAGGACAGCAACAGCAATAACCTGACCATCGCCATCTCCAGTCCTGCCAGCGCACCCATCGGACGCTACACACTGAGCGTCCAGATCTCCTCCCAGGCCGGCACCGCCTCTGTGAAGCTGGGGGAGTTCATTCTGCTCTTCAATCCCTGGGCAAACAGTAGGTGTCTGACCACCCACACTCCCAACCCTGACCCAAGCAATGACCCAGGAAAGGAGATGGGGGGATGATCTTCCCAGGCCCGGCTTTGATTAGGGAAAGTGTGTGGCCTGTGGAAAGAGCACAGAAGCTAGAAGCTCTGCCACTTAACCAGCTGTCTGAGCCCGGCAGCCATTCTGTCCCTCTGAGCTTCAAATTCCTCTCCATTAAATGGACATCCTGCTGTTTCCTCTGCAACTATTGTGGAGATCACATGGCACTTTTACAGGCTGCATAATATGGTTAATCATAAGGGACAATGCCTACAGTACAATTCTGCAGCATGGAGACAGCTTCCCCCCAGGAGGAGCAGGTGTCTCAGCCCTGGGGTCTCATTTTCTGACCCTCAGGTCATCCCAACCTCTCTTTCCAGCTCACAGTCCTCACGGTTGGAGGTGGAAGCATTCCAGCCCATGGGTCAGGGAGGGGCTCAAGGTGGTGCTTGCTCCAACCCCAGGCCAGTCCCAGAGTGGGAGGAGACTGACCTGTATATCCTCTGTAGGATTCTAGTCCCTTGTGTCTGCTTTTTGTGTCAAACAGTGGATAGTGTCTTTATGAGTAACCACGCTGAGAGACAAGAGTATGTCCAAGAAGACTCCGGCATCATCTTTGTGGGAAGCACAAATCGAATTAATATGATTGGCTGGAACTTTGGACAGGTAAAAAGGTCGTGAGGAGGCTGAGAGTAATGTCCCTATTGCCCCAAAAGCTCTAAAAGTTTCCACTTCTGTTTACCTGCCCTCCTTTTCTTTCATTCATTCAGAAGACATTTATTGACCACCTACTACGTGCCAGGCCCTGGGTAGTAAGACACACAAACACACACAACTCAATGCTATGAAGTGGTAAATATCATGGTGCCATGATACATCAATAAGCATAAGGCCCATTAGAGACATCAAGGACAGTCATGTAGCTTCTATTTTTCGTCCCATGTGAAAATGTGATGACACTCCTTTGGTGTGAACTCTCAGCCTCTTGGTCATTTATTACCGCAATTCTCATGTGAGTCCACAGAGATCCACAGTTTGCTCAGCTCAGTGCGGTGACCTCCACATTTTCTTCTACCCAGCAGACAAAGACATTAGAATGGAGTGCCTCAGGCAGGGTGCATGCTGGGCCCCTCACAGACCCCTGGTTCTGTAGTCAACCCAAGCAAATCTGCTATCACTTCTATATGTTGGGTTTCTATGTCAAATTTTATTGGAAGGAATTTTTTTTAAAGGGTATGGGTGTAGAGGGCTCCTAGGAGTGGAAGAGAGGCTGTCTTTGATGGCTTAGTCTGGGAAGGACTCTCCTAAGAAGAAGCCTTTGTTCAGGGATCAGAGGAGGCCAGGGAGCCAGGCAGAGGTCTCGGGAAAGAGCTTTCCAGGCAGAAGGAAAAGCAAGTGCAAAGCCCCAGTGCAAGAGGAGCTTGGCCTTCTCAGTTTGAGAAGCAATGACTTAAATCTTATTTTGTGAAAATAGTTTCAAATAGATATTTTTAGCAAGATATGTTGTCTTTATAACTAGTTCCCCAGGAGTCTAAATAATCTGCCCAAGATCATAGTCAGAGCTTAAAGGAAACTTTGAGATGAGCTTGGCCTGATGCCCCATTATACAGATGGAGAAATCAAGGCCAGACAAGCTAAGCCACTTGACCTCGAGTCTGGGGCAGCGAGGGGGTCGGCTAGACCAGGCTCCCTCGGGTTCACTTCAGGAGAGTCGCACAGGCTCTGACAGGTAGCAAGAACTCCAGATGGGTTTGCAAGGTTAAAGGCTGGGTGTGGTAGGTGTCCTAAATACTTTCAGCTCTGGAGGCCACAGAGTGAAAGGACCTAATAGTTCCTGTGGTTCTCACCAGAGTGTCCGTTGCCATGCTTTTTAGCAGCCGACACTACTTGTCATTTCTTTGATTGTAACATATGGTCCCATTTTGAACAGTTTGAAGAAGACATTCTGAGCATTTGCCTCTCAATCTTGGATAAGAGTCTGAATTTCCGCCGTGACCCTGCTACTGATGTGGCCCGCAGAAATGACCCCAAATATGTTGGCCGGGTGCTGAGTGCCATGGTGAGTAAGAGGAAAGCAATAATAACTGATTGTTACCATAGACTGAGCACCAACTGTGGGTTCGGCAGGCACACTCTTGACGTATGTCGTCCCACTGAAGCCTCATCAAATGCAGGTGGTGGCTAGAACCATCTGCATGTTGCCAGCTGGAGGCTCCTCCAAGTGAAGGGGCTCGCCTGACACACACGGGGAGTATGCGGCAGAGACAGCACTGGACCAGGTCTGACTGGCTCCAGAGCCCTTTCTCAGAGAAGGGACCTTGCCCTTTGCGTGCACACCAGGGACGGGAGGATGCAAAGCCAGGCTCTGCTCCATCGCGGGGCCTCCTGGGAAAGGAAGCAAGGCCCTATGTGAGCCGGCAGCGGTACCCTCCTTTGCTTTAATCCCTCTCCTCCACAGCCCAGAGTGTGAATGTCAGATTCCCGGTGATGCAGGTGGGGAAACAGGCTTCTGGAGCAGCTTGCTCAAGGTACACAGCCTGTGGGTCCTACCCGAGCAAGGCCAAGGCTGCCTGCCCAGGGCCTCTTTCCACCCTCCCCGCCCCACCACATGAAAGACTTGTCCCCTTACCGTACAGACACACACACACACACACACACACACACACACACACACACACACACACACACAGGCAAGCTAGATCCCCGGGGAGGAATATCTGCACTCTGTGGAGAGAATGCCTCCATCCAGAAGCATCCAAACATAAGATCCGCCTGCTCAAAAGTTACAAGTCAAAAAGCTAACAGTCAAAGCCAGTTCCTCTACTTTAACCCTCTTAAACTAATGACCTAGCAATGTATTAATCTTTGGGGATTTTGTTGTTGTTGTTGTTGTTGTTCATGGTTTAGGCATTTCTTGGTCTTTTTACTTTTGAGCTGGATAATGTCCATGAGAATAAGTGAGTTGCTTGGTTAAACATTTGGACAGCCTTTCAGCGTGATCAGTATCTGGGGTTAATCAGGGAGGGCTTTTTCAAAGAGCTGAGTCTTAAACTGAGCCTCAGAGGAGAGGAATCGGGTAGGTCCAGAGAACTTGGGGCCCTGAGGAGATGGGTGAGGATCGAAGCAGCCCAAGAAGGGGACAAAGAAGTCCCCCACCTTCTTGGTCCCCTTCTTAGGCTGCTTTGGTTCTGAACCTTGGGGGCCTGGAGCTCAACCTCGAAACCAAATGGCCCAGAAGATGTGGAATTAAAGCCAAGGCAGAGGTCAATGAAGCCAGAAGTCAGGGCCACTTAGCAAGGTGAGCCTCTGTGGCCCAGGAGAAGGTGGGTGAGGCCAGCCGGCTCCTGCAGCTGCTGACTCACCCCACCCTGGGGCCCAATCACTTTATCTTGGAGCCAATTTCCTCAGCTGCTCCTCCCCGATGCTCCCTCCAGACCGCCCAGTTGGGCTGGGCCACGAGCTAATTATGGCCTGTGCAGGGCTTTGAACTGCTCAGCTTTCAGCCAGAGATGACCTGCTGATTACCACTTTGGTGGCTGGAGCATGGTGACTCAGGAGACAGGAGAGGCCGCACAACCTCCCAGGTTGGAGGAGGCCCTGTCTTGCCGGATCCTGTGGTGACAACCCAGGCCCTCCCGGAAGAAGTGCAAAACTCTGGGCTCGGCCCATCCTGGGAAAGGATCCTTCTGTTTCCAGACTGTCCATTTCCATGGGCCTTGCCACTTACAGACGCTCCAAAGACAGGGAGTGGGACTCACAGGCTGGGGGTGCCCAGAGAGATCCCGGTTCAGCCTCTCACTGTACAGCTGGGAGGGACCACAAAGTTTCACAGGCTCTGAAACTCGGCTGCTGGAAGACACCTCAGAGCACCTTTGTTCTAACTTTCCCTGTGTTGGAAGGTGAAGAACTAAGGCACAGAGTGGTGACTTGACTTGCACGAGCTGTCAAGTGGCGAGGTGGGGCTTGTAGCCTCAGTTTCTCCTTCTCTCTTTCTCTCTTAACTTTTTATCATGGAAAAGTTCAAACCTACACAAAAGTAGGGAGAAAAGTATAATGAACTCCTACGTACCCATTACCAGCTCCAGCAATGACTCTGACCCCATCCTGCACGGATTATTTGATAGATCCAAGACATCACATCATTTAGTATCATTTCACCTGGAAATGCCTCGGTGCATGTCTCCGAAAGGCAATGGAACTCATGTCTCTTGATTCTTCGTCCAGGGCTCTTTTCAGGCTACACCATGGTCATATTACTTATGTGAGGACCATGCCTTATGCTGAATGAATGAACAGATAAATGACTAAAGGAATGAAAGGAAAATAATATTCCATCCTTATTCTTTCCAAGAAGAATACAGTTGCTTAAGTTCTAAAGTGATCTTTTTAGAACATCAGTAGACCAAAAAAGAGTTTCAAATCATGGACCCCAAGCAGACAGAGGGTTCTGTGAGTTCTTTCTCGCGAGCAGTACTCTGCAAGCTGGGTCTCGGAGCCTGCCTTGCTAGGGACAAGCTGTGTTGTCTGTTTCCTGTGGCAGCTGGCAGCGTAGGATTAACGTACGGATCGAGGGCAATCCAACATGGCCTGTTGGGCAAGGCACCTCTAAACTCATAAACCACTCAATGCCCCTAAGGGGTAATTATGCCAATTATCATCACCAAGTCACCTAGAATGACAAAGAAAAGTTCACTCCGTGGTCCCTGGCTTCCTTCCTCATCTCCCGACCTTGCCCTCTGAATTCTGCATGTCACTCTCCATAGAAGCACGGTGCTGATTCATTTGTGTGTGTGTGTGTGTGTGTGTGTGTGTGTGTGTGTGTGGGCTTTCTGCCTAGGTCAATAGCAATGATGACAATGGTGTGCTTGCTGGAAATTGGAGCGGCAATTACACGGGTGGCCGGGACCCAAGGAACTGGAACGGCAGCGTGGAGATCCTCAAGGAGTGGAAAAAGTCTGGCTTCAGGCCTGTCCGATATGGCCAGTGCTGGGTCTTTGCTGGGACCCTCAACACAGGTACCTGGGGTGTGATGTGCCTTCGCTGGGTCGGTGGGCGGTGGTGGGGTACACCAAGGTAGCATCTCCACCGCAACCGGAGTCCTCATGCCCACCTTGCCTTGCAGTGCTGCGGTCTCTGGGGATTCCCTCCCGGGTGATCACCAACTTCAGCTCAGCTCATGACACAGACCGAAACCTCAGCGTGGATGTGTACTACGACCCCATGGGAAACCCCCTGGACAAAGGCAGTGATAGCGTATGGTAAGTGCCTGACCTTGTCCCTGAACCTTGAGCACCACGTCCGAGCAGCTTCTTGCTCTCACCATTGCCCTGGGACCCAGCTCCAAACAGGAGTTGCGAGGCGAGTAACATGTCAGTACATGGTTTAGAATGGAAACACTGACGATGCTAATTACACACCTAGCAGGACCCAAGACACCCCTTCTCGGTGCCCTGCAAAGTCTGACGGTCTGTTCTATCTTGCTGCCATTAGATGAAGGGTCTGAGATCGCTGGAAGACACAGCTCCTGAGCTCTGTGAATCCACCCTGAATTTATAGGATCCCTTGAACCCTATACTGCTTTACAAGATAAAACTTAAAACTATTGATTTTCCAGTAAGAAATATAAATTCATTTCATTTCAGGCAAATCATATGACTTACGGATTTTCTTATAGAGAGAAAGAAAAGCAACACATTTTTTTCTTAAAATATAGATACTTATTAAGGTATCTTAGTTGACAGAATGAAAAGTTAGAAGTTTATTCTGGATTCCAGATGAAAAAAAGAAGTTTTTTATGTATTTGGGTATTTATATTTCTAGCCATAAATATGCCATGTGCACATTATCAGTATATTATGTTTGTGTACATATATGTGACTTAATAATAGATGCCACCTGGAAATAAGTTCTATAAAACTTATAGACATATAACTACATAGAACAGTATATGTACACATGAAAATAGATGTTGATGGTTATTTGAGACTATACCACATGCCAAGTTATTACCAGATAGCAATTGAAAATAATGTCTGTATCTGTACATACACATAGATTTCTATGTACCTCTATATATAAAGTACCACACACATTTGTCACTAATATGTTGCTTTAATCCATTTCAAAGGCTACACACACACATATAATTGCTCACATGCGTATATATGGCTAGATAACCTCATAGCAGATGCCATCTTGTTTTCAGATGTTCAAATTTGAGACAGTTTATTTAAAATATCTTTATTACTTATTATTCCCAGAATAAGTAGACCCAACTTATCTGAAATGTGCTTAATGTAACTGATGGATAAAGTGAAAGGAAAATAGAAATTAATGGGAAAGGCTGCTAAAACACATAAATAACTCGATGCCAACCACTGAACTAAGTAATGAAAGCATCACCTCTGAGCTGATTGCAGTGGCTCATGCTTGCAGTCCCAGATACTTGGGAGGACGAAGCAGGAGGATACCTTGAGGCCACATGTTTCAGACCAGCCTGGGCAACATAGCAAGACCTCATGTCTGAAAAAAAGAAAAAAAGCATTCCCTCTCTCCGCAGGAGAGCGAGACTTATGTAATTCACCATGGGTCACATGGATTCCGGGTTTTCTTTGGGGAGAGAGAGCTTATTTTAGAATTTCCTTTCTTGATCTGCACACAACTTTCTCTCTAATGACATTGCTACTTATGGCAAGGTTTTGTTTTTTAGTTTCTCATAAATGAATGTCTTTTCTTTTCTCTGGTTTTATTCTTCTGTCACTGTGTCTGAAATCGTACCACAGCCAGTTCCAATTCTCGGGGTAATGCCATTCCTAGCCTTGGTTTCCTCTGCAAAAGGAGATGATTGGTCTAACAGGATAACTGATCTTTGGGGGGTCCCCTTCGGTATAACCCTCCTGTGATTATCCTGCACCCTAGGAACTGCAGGGAGACGGCAAAGCTTAAGACTCAGTCCCTCTACTGAAAGGCTTTATGGTGCCGTTAGGGGACGGGGTGTGGGGAAGCCATGAGCAGAGTTAGCGTCACAACACGGTGTGTGATGTGCAGGTGAGAGATTCTGGGAACTCAGGGAGGGAGAGCCCTTAAAGAAGATTTTCTAGAAGCAGGAAAATCGGGCTTTTCAGCTGAATTTGGAATTGGAACCCGGGTCTCTTGGTTACTGATTCACCCTGCTACTCCACGTCAGCTTATCAATTCATTCTGAATACAGTCACCGTTAGGGCAAGTATGGGCTGGTGGGACACTCCAGGGTGGCTCCACTGCCATTTCTGTGGCCTCACGGGGGGAGGTCCCAGGTCCAGAAGCTCTGAGTGTTCCTGAGGGTCCTGTTCTCTTTCCTCTCCCTCCCCTCTTTTGAACCTTCTCAGAAACAGAGGGAGTCGGTGGTCACTCCCTACCCCATTCCCAACCGGCCATGGGTGAGGAGCCAGTCCCAGCTAGTATGAAGACAGGGAATCCCAAGCGCTGGTTTCGGCCCCACGACCATCTTGCTGCGAGACTTGTGCAAGACATCTCAGCCTTCTGGTCCCAAGTTTCTTCATCAGTGAGATATAAGGATTGGCCTAGGACTAGAAGATCACTGAAGTCTCTTCCCAGCTTGAATTGTTTTATTCTCTGCAGCTTCAGCCCATCCCGCTTTTAAGTAGGAGAGACAGCCGTCCCCAAGGGAGCCATAGTGCCCCTTGTCCATGGAATCCCGTGCAGGGGAAAGCTAACCTGCTCCTCTGCCTGCAGTGAAATTGCCAAGTTGTTATAAGGACAGCTTGGGTTTGGACAGAAAACCTTTGGTCTGAACCTTTGTGTGTTATAGATGTCGGAAGCTTTAGAACCTTGTCCAGATTTGCCTAAAGTAATAGAATGTGAGGATCGAGCGAGGCAAAGCATCAGAGGGGCTGAGTAGTAATAACAGTCGCAGCTAATCATGTGTTGAGCAATCGCCGTGTGCCAGGCACTTTTCTACATGCTCACATTTATCCTTCACTAACAACGAGGTAGGCACTGTGCCCATTTTGTAGGTAAGGAGACTGAGGCATGGAGAGATTGAGTCATTTACCCGAGGGCACATCCCTAGAAGGTGGTGGAGATAGGATTTGAACTCAGGCAGCTTTGTAAACCATACAGCATCAGAGAGATGCCAGAGAATGTTGTTGTTATTATTCCTGACTGATGTTTGAGAAATCTGACAGCTCTTACCTTGAGATTTTTCCAGAGGAGCTTGGCTAGACGCCCAAGGGGGCTCTGGTTAGGTTGGGTGCTGTCCTACCCACTCAGGCGGAGAAGCTGGGTCCTTTGGTTCATGCTTCGGCAGCAAATGTTACTTCTTCGTAAGATTAAACGTTGTCTCAGGGGCTCAGTGAAGAGAAATGACTTGCCCGAGGTCGCACTGTGGTGTCCAAGCTCGGCCTGGAACACAGGCATCCTTGAACAGGACTCTACCAAGTCAAGAACATTAGGACTGCAAGGGACCTTAGAAAAGGGACCTGCTCCTTTTGTACGTGAGGAAACAGAGGCCCAGGGAGAAGTAACGTGTCTAAAACAGCTGGAGACATGTAGGCACTCTAAGTGTATAATATTACATAGTTTCTTAACTTTTCTGCACCTCCGTTTCTCACCTGTAAAATGAAGAGCCAGACCAGCAGACCTCAGCGATTTCTTCCAGGTCTTTCTTTGACTCACACCCAGCTGAGTAATTTTTTTCTAAGCCATTCTGCACATGCCCACGGTTTGGCTCAAGAGGCACAAGCCCCGGAGTATTCACCTGTTTCACAGTCAGGACACTTTTGTGGGGAGTTTGGTTCAAGATGCTTCTTGGATATGGGTCCCTTCTGGGCCACTCTGAAGGAGTCTCTGGAGCCTGCTCATCCCCCAAGCAGCAAGCAGCCAAATGATTTGAAACAGTTTCACCAAGATTAGCTTGGCATTTCTGGCTTGTTTTCTTAATTCACTTGACTTGATCTGCCAGTCTCTAGAGTCACAGAGCTGACTTTCTTGGCAGAGCTGGGGAAGGTACAAGGCACATGGGGATTGCCCCGGCCCTGTCGAGGAGGTGCAGCCAGGCAGCGCTTCCCAAGAAGAGCTGCGAGCACCCACAGCTGGCTGAGTCCCCGGCTCCTTATGCAATCTTTCCATGGCCTCTGCCTGCACCAGCACTCAGCCAGCTCCCAGTGTACCTAGAGCACCTCACCCAGATCTGCAGTGAGGAAACCAAGGAGCGTGGTCTCAGCTCGAGAACAATGTGATTCAGTGCCCGTCTGCACTGGACACGGGGCACCAGGCGGAGTAAGATGCAGGCGCCGTGCTAGAGGAGTTTACAGCCACATATAAAGACTGACGATTATGGAGCAGAAGAAGCGAAATCATTGAATATGTGCAAGATGCAGAGACAGCATAGAGATATGGTTGCCACTCTCTCATTACATCAGGAAAGATTTTTTGGCGGAGGTAGTATCAGTATCTGAGCGGCATTTGGGAGGACGAATAGGAGTTTACCTACAGAAGGGGTAGGAGTTCGGGGCCACTTTCTAGGCAGAGTCTCCTATCTCTGAGAATGCAAAGGCAAGCGTAGCTCAGTTGCTGGCTCTAGAGCAGTGGTTTATAAACTTCAGAGATTACATCAGGTTAGTTTGGGTGGGGGAGATTAGAGGGGCAGGAACCTGCATATTTTAATAAATGCCTCAGGTAGCTCTGATGCCTACAACCTGTCCTCATCCTGAGCGCCTGCCTCTGAGACCCTCAGGACAGGGACAAAGCCCAAGTTTGGGGGGTGAGAGGGAGAGTGGCACACAACCAAAAACTCAAACCAGAATTTCCACAGTGGCGCCCGTGGGCATTGAAAGGTGCCCATCCCAAACACGTGTAACTGCAGCGGCGGCCTTCTGGCTTCTGCAGGAGGGAGGAGCGAGGATGTGTTTATGTATCTGTTATCTGCTCTGGCTTTAATTCCCAGCTTTCAAATATCATTAAAACACAACAACTTACCACCTTTTTTTTTTTTTTTAACCAACCCACCTTTCCCCTAGGGTTGTCTGCCAGGAACAACATGAATGTGAAACTCGTGTTCTCAATACTTTCTCATCCCTCCCTTGCCCCTTTCAGCCACCTGAAATCCTCTTCCCGTCCTCCCCCTACCTTCTCCTTGGTGAATTCTAACCTATCCTAAAGCCCCATTCAAAAAGACATTTTGTGGGTCCAGGAGATCATCTTTATGATGATTTTTTTCCCCTAAACAATTATAGGAAATGTCAAAATATATAAAGAAGTGAATATCATCTATGATCTTATTGTTCACATGTTTCTAACATTTGATAGAGTTCTATTTAATCTTTTCTGTTCGTTGTTATTTATGGAACTGGAATTATACATTTTACAAGGCATGAGCACAAGACAGAACATATAATAGATACGCCCTACTTTTTCCTACACCTTGATCACAGTTTCGATCATGTGTTTTTGACTAAACATTATGAGCATTTCCGCCATTTCATTAGTCTTCAAAAATAAGATCATTTAAAATGCATCATATTCCATTGTAGAGTTGAGCTGTTATCCCCCTACTGTTGCCTGTGATATCTGTCTCCCTTTTTTAACTGTTTTGCCTGGATTCAGAGCCCACTCTGCCTGTCTACTTGCTGTGAGAACTTGGACAAGTCACTTAGCTTCCCTGTGCCTCAGTTTCCAGAGTTGTTGAATGGGAATAATAATTATTTCAATTTTATAGGTGTTGTGAGGATTAAATGAGTTAACATATGTAAGGCAGTTAAAACACTTAACTTTCTATGTTAACACTGTTTTAGCTATTATCATTTATATAATATACATATTTTTAAAATATTCATTTATTTTCTAATTATAAGTAGTGAGTAATTTTCATTATAGAAAATGAAAACATTACAGAAATAATGTAAAATTTATTTCATATGCACATAGTACATCCATCAAATTGTTAATGGTGGCTAAGACAACAGAATTATTGGAGACTACTATCTTCCCCAGTTTTTTTTGATTTTTTTTTGAGACAGAGTCTCACTCTGTTGCCCAGGCTAGAGTGCCATGGTGTCAGCCTAGCTCACAGTAACCTCAAACTCCTGGGCTCAAGTGATTCTCCTGCCTCAGCCTCCCAAGTAGCTGGGACTACAGGCATGCGCCACCATGCCTGACTAATTTTTTCTATATATTTTTAGTTGTCCAGCTAATTTCTTTCTCTATTTTGTTTTTTTTTTTTAGTAGAGATGGGGTCTTACTCAGCCTTGCTCAGGCTGGTCTCGAACTCCTGAGCTCAAACGATCCACCCGCCTCAGCCTCCCAGAGTGCTAGGATTACAGGCATGAGCCACCATGCCCTCAATTTTTTAATTCAAATGAATTTATCGTATATATATGCAATATACATATACTATACTATAACTTGATTTTCTCACTGCATGATATATTTGAGACATCTCTCCGTGTAAGTACTAGATTGAGTTTACTTGTTCTTTTTGACAACTGTTTGATATTTCATTGCATGGCTGTGCCACAATTTATCTGACCACTCCCTTATGGAAGAACTTTTCCTCCAACATTTTTGCTGTTCTAAACAATGATGCAATGGACATATTTATATGTACACTTATGTGCAATCATGTGAGTTCTTCCATAGCAGAAATTTCTAGATGTGGACTTACTGGCTCAGTGGGTATGTAGATTGTTAATGGTTTTTTATACTCATTGCCAAATAGCTCTCCACAAAGGTCATACCAATTTAAACTCCCACCGTGAGGGTATGACAGTGCTTGTCATCCCACCTGGGAATGAGTATAACAGTGAGTATCATCACATGCTTTAATCTCTGCCGGTCTAATAGGTGTAATCTCTGCATCTCTGTAATGGTATCTCTTTGTCATTTTAATTTTCTTTTGATAATAGTGAGGTTAAAACTATTTCCCTACATTCAGTGATCATTTGTATTTCTTATAAAAACTGCTTGCTCATTGCCCTGTACTGGTATGCTTTTCCTTTGTGTCTTTTTCTTATTGATTTATAAGTACTTTATAATATTAATATAGCAAATCTCTATCTAGCATATACGTTGCACATATTTTCTGTATTGATTTTTCTCAATCATTTTTCTCTCTCGTCTTCAGAGTGGATAATTTCTACTGATTTATTTCAAGTTTATTGACTCTTTTCTCTGTCATCTCTATTCTGCTAATAAGTTCATCCATAGAATTATTTAATTTCAGATACTGGTCCTTTCTCCAGTTGGAAATTGCCATTTGGTTCATTTTTTATATTTTCTATTTCTCTGCCAAGAGTTCCTCTCTTTTCATTCATTATGAGCATATTTCGCTTTATTTCATCAAGCATAGTTATAGTAGCTGCTTTAAAGACTTTGTCCAACGATTTCAACATCTGGCTTATTTTAGAGTTGATCTCTGTTGATTGTTTTTTTCCCTTGAGGATAAATCACATTTTCCTGGTTCTTTGTATGTTGAGCAAGTTCGGATTGGACTCTGGATGCTGTTATTTTGTCTTTTGTTCTAGCAGTCCACCTTGGGCAGACTCCAACTGCAAACAGTCTTGCCTTCAGTGGGCAGCAGCTCCCACGTCCTTTCAGTTCTTTTATCTTTCGCTGAACAGCTGGTCATCTGCCTCGTGCATGTGAAGTTCAGGGGTCACCCAGAGGTTTGGGCAGTTTCCTTGACTCCCCCTTTCCAGAACTTCCCCCTCACTCTCCAGCAATCCAGGTTGGCCTGGGCCCTATTTCCTGGTTCCTCATGTGAGGATGCTGCAGAGTTGTTACTGTCCTGTGCTGTACCCCAATAGTGCCCTGTCCTTAGGACAAAGCCACAGAAAGTACGGCTCACCCCACACTGGTGGCTTTCTCCAAGTTTTGACTCCCTTCCAAAGTCTTCCTCCTTTGTTCACTCCTAGGGATTTGTCTTTTCTAGTTTTTTTTTTTTTTTCAGAGTGTATCATTATATGCAAAAGGGTTCATCTGTTATGAGCATGTCCTCCATTTCAGAAACAGAACCACAAAGTTTTTGTTTGTTTGTTTATATGTAACTTGAATATTTTTAGATAGTCAAATGTATTTTTAGATAGTCCTTTATTGTTTCTGAAATGGGTGATCTGCTTAGAACTATCTTTTCCACCTTATGAGTATCAAAAAATGTTTCTTTCACGTTGGCTGGAACTTGGATTTATGTTGGACTTATATTTTCTCCGAGCTGAAAACTGTCAAGGCCAGTGTTACTGTAGTTTCCATGGGAGTGGAGAGGAGGGGAGAAGAGGGCAGAGTCAAGGGACCAAGTGAATAAGACTGACCTTGGCGAGCTGGCTGGGCCTGGTGCAGGGTCAAGCGTACAGACTGAGACACAGGCAGAGAGCATTTGCGGACCGGTCTACTTCCTTCTTCAGTGTAGACTCCAGTCAAGAGGTGGCGTGGCTCTCAGCCAGACTTGTCATGCTGGTTGCAGCCCCATTCGTATTCAGCCCACACCAAATACAGAAGTGTGCCCCAACAGGGTGCAGAGACAAAGCTGTGTGGGTTGCTGGCTGGGTAGCTGGCTCCAACCTAGATGTGTAGGGCAGTGGAGCCCTACACAGAAGGGCAGTGGAGCATGGAGGTCAAGGCTTTGGCTTTGAAGTTAGGCATACATGGGTCCACACTTTGACCTTGCTGTTGTTAGCTGCTTAACTTCCTTGAGCCTCAGTTTCCCCTTTTATGAAATGGGCATCAAAATAGTACCCATTTCACATGCTGGGAGGATTTCCATGAGACAATGTTCACCAAGGCTTAGCACAATAGCTGTCCCAGGTAAACTCGCTTGATGTCTATCAGGGCAAAGATGTGATGTTTTGCCAGTCACCTGCTGTGTGGCCTTAGGCAAGCTCCACAGTCTCTGGTTCTGTCTGCAGGAATTTCCACGTCTGGAATGAAGCCTGGTTTACGCGGCCTGACCTGGGCCCCTCGTTCAGTGGATGGCAGGTGTTAGACGCCACCCCCCAGGAGAGGAGCCAAGGTAACCCTCTGCCAGCCCTTCTCTGGGCGTGGCTCTAAGTCATGAGCCTCTCAGTTATTTACAGCAGTGGACAGTGGTACAGGGAAGTAAGCCCCAAGCCCTCCCCATCTCTGGAGCACACAATGAGATTAGGACAAAAACATTTTAAAAATAGATTTCCCCTTCTAATTTTGTTTGGCTCAGGCTGCTGTTTAAATAAGTGCCTTCCCTGTACCCACACTGGCAGCTCACCGAGACCCTGGCACAGGCCAGGTGACAAGGGAAAGAAGCCTTTTCTGCCAGTAATGATTTCCCTGCACCACTTCTAGCAGCCTGTCCCTCCCGGTGCAGAACCTTGCGGTTCCCCATTGCCCTTGGGGTTGGTCCACATTTCCCACCAGCTCCGGGCATCCCTGATCACAGCCCAGAGCAGCTCCCTCTGCCACGCCCCATCCCCAGCCTATGCTCCTGCTCTGGCTTCTCTCCCACTTCCCCTCCACAAGGAGTTGGATCCCAGTCTCTCCAGGAATTTTTCTTCTTCCCTTCTCTGCTCTCCAGTGCATGTCTTGTGTGTTTACCTTCACTTTGAATCGTTTCTTTCAAACATCAACAAAAATGATTTATGAAGTAATATGTGCACGCAGTCGAAAAAAATTCAAACTATTCTAAAAGGACTTCAGTGAAAATTGTCTTATCCCACCCCCACCCCTAGCCCCTCCATCAGAATCGATGGGTGTTACCAGATTTGGCCGTTGGGGAGTCACCTAACAGATATGTTCAAGGCCACGACTGTTCAAACTTTTCATTGCAATCCATTGGTGGTAATAAAATCAAGTTAGTGGGTTGCAACCATCATCTTAAGAAATGAAAATGAAATGGAATGGGAGAAAAAAGGAAATTAAATAACATTGCTCATTAGATACAGCAAGATAAGGACTATCGTCCTGTGAAACTTTTGTTTCAGTATCAAATGTGTGCCAAGACATCAAATGTATTTCTTTCTAGGGGTCATGGTAAAAAAAAAATTGAAAGTTGCTGATAAATAAGTCTATCTATCCATCTATTTACCTATCTATCCATCCATCCATCTATCCATCTATTCATCTATCCATCTATCTCTTCATCTATCTATCCATCCATTCATCCATCCATCTATCCATCTATCTATCCATCCCTCTATTCATCTGTTCGTCTACCTGAGCTACCTATGCTGAGTGCTGAGAGGAGGGAGGTTATGGTCAGGCTTGGGAACTCAGAGGAGCAGGAGACCCTGTAGGCTGGGAGTTCAGGGAAGTCTTCCAGGAGCAGGAAGGCGACAACCTTCTAGGGCAGAATGATTTGCAGAGGTAAAAAAGAAACAGCCGCCCTGAGCACAAGACAGCAAGACTTTAGGAAACAGACCAAGGACAGTGGGTCAGCACAGATTAGGTACCCACAGAATGTAGGATTGAGCCAGTATTATGCAGAGGGGGAGTTTGACCAGGGTGGCATTGCAGAAAGATAACAATAGCCTGGGAGGGTCTCTGCTGAATGCCAAATGAGCATAGCAGCCAGTCAGGGCTGAAGGAGTTTGGCAGGGCAGAGGCAGGGAGTGGGATGGGGTAGAGTTGGGGGGCTGTGGAAGGCCCTCGGAGTAGCGGGCCCTCGGTGGGCTCTAGTGGGTGGGCCTGGCCTTGGCATATATCCAACCTCTGCATACTGGCCACCAGGGGTGTTCCAGTGTGGCCCTGCTTCAGTCCGCGCTGTCCAAGAGGGTGACGTGAAACTGGAATTCGACACACCCTTCGTCTTCGCGGAGGTGAATGCTGACCGCATCAACTGGATCCAAGATAGCTCCAATGGCACACAGAAGAAGAATTCTGTGGACACTCGCTCGGTCGGCAGGTACATCAGCACCAAGGCCGTGGGCAGCTACTCTCGCATGGACGTCACGGAGAAGTACAAGTACCCAGAAGGTAAGAGGGTGCCACGCGGGGATCCACGGTGGGAGGACAGCTTTGAGGGTGGAGAGGAGAGAAGGCCTCATCCTCGTGCATTCCCAGCCAGTCCCTCCTGAATGATGGGGTTGCTCCCGCAAATCCAACACCCACTCCCAGGATTGTTTCCAGTGGGGACTGAGCTGCCATGGCCAGCCGCAGTGCCAGTGGAAGTTTGCCGCAGGGCACAGGTGGCTGACAGCTCAGTTCATCTCCAGCTGTGTCCCTTTCTCAACTGTACAAGTGGGTGACAGCACCGTGGCTGAATATCACATGGAGAGACACGGGCCCTGTGGAAGGCCCTCAAGGGCTTTGGGAGAGATTTCTTAGTCACTCTCTCCCCTGGCCTCCGAGAAACAGGCAGAAAACATCATCTGAACAAAGAAATGGACAAAGAGACCTAGAGACCGGGCTTGTGCTATGTGCACTCAGAGGCCTCCCAAGAAGCCAGATGAGGTGTGATTACGTGGTAGGGTGAATACCCTAGTCCCCAAAATCACAGGCATCCACCCAAGTGCTGGGTCCCCCAAAGTCACTTTGGAAGGCCCGTTGTATGGGGCTGCCTTTACTCAAATTGCATTTGTTTCTTGGAAGTTGCTTTTGGAACCAGCAGCATTTATCTCTTTGAGGATTCTCAATGGTGACAACAGTTCTGCATTTGAATGTGAAGTTCACGTTTAGATACATTTTTAGCGCGTTCTCTAGCAGGCCACAGTCACTCCTTAGTGAGCTCAACATTTCACTCTTTCTAAAATGCTTCAAAATACTTGGTTCCATTGATCCTCGTAGTCTGTTTTGAGGGCCCAAGAAAAGTACTCTCGTAAAGGCGCCTACAGTACCCCCTAAACTGAGCCCCAAATCTCTGAGCAACTACTGGCTGTTGGCATTGGCTGGAGTTTACAAAAGAGGAAAGTTGAGTGCAGGGGATGGGTCTGACTCCAAGTCCAGGTGGGTGACTATTCCGGGGACTGGTCTTTGTGGACGTTTTGAGGCACCACCCTAGGGTGATGAGACGGGCACAGTCCGCCTCTGTGGGCCATTTCCAAGGCCGAGGTCAGATGCATCTTCTCCCAGCCAACGGGCTGTTCTCAGTCTGGGCCCTCCTGACAGCCTGGGGCAGGCTGGGCCCTGGGGGTGCAGCAGAGAACACTGCAGATGAGGCCAGGGGGGTGAGGTGGGGAGGGCAGATGTAGGACAAGTATTTTCAATCATGTCATGAGGTAGAAACCAGCATGGGGGCCAGGGACACAAATCTCAGGGCAGAAAGTGAACCCCTACTACTCATGACTGTGACCTCAAGCATGTTCCCTAGCACCTCTGACCCCTGGTTTCCTTACCTATAAAATGAGAACAGCAATGCCTGCCTCCAGTGAGACTTAAATGAGCTAATGCACACAGAGTGGCAAGTGCAGTGGCTGGTGTGCAGCAAGGACTTGAGAAACAGCAGTGGTAATCTTTATCAGTTTGAACATCTACAGCCTCACTGAAACAGTGACCTCCCAAGGTGACTATTTTGCAGGCACTGCTGACATGGAGGTATGACCTATGGGGTTCCTTACCCTCACACCTCAATCCTGCTTCCTGGGGCCTCTGGCTGTCCCAGCTAACCCTTCTAAACAATGGAGAGGAGCCAGGCGTGGCCAGGTTGGGGGGATCCCTGCAAGACTCCTGGCAACACCCTAGCCCCTACGTGACAGCAGGACAGATCACCTGCCTGATGTCGCCCAGCTCTACTTACCCAATGATACCAGCTTGTCTTTGAGGGCCCTAGGGAGGAAAAGCTCATAAAATGGGTCGCTAAGCACTGATGCAACAGCAACACCAAAGGGAGAAAACAGCAGCAGGAAGCTTAGTCTTGAGTAAGCCCAGCAGGTGACCTATATAGGCATCGAGGCTCTGAGCCTCATTGTGCAAACACCTGCTTCGAGGTCCCAGGCACGAAGGCTCAGGTCCCCGCACAGCCTTCAGCTCTGGGTGTGGACTTCCAACACCATCAGAGGATGGGAAGGCACCGAAAGGAACCCAGCCCACCAGGAGCTATTGGCATAGGTAATCTGGCGGCCGCCTCCTCTCGAGTAGGGTTCAAAATGGGAGGAAACTTAGACCAGGAGTCCAGACACCCCCCTCTCTCTCTGTCTCTAATCCTCAGAGTGGTCTGGGCCAGTTGCTCCTGCTCTTAAGGCCTTAACTCTAGCACGATGGATTTGGATGACTTGGCCTCTGAAGTCTCTGCCAGTTGTTACACAGAACTTACGGGAAAGGGCTCACTGAGTTGCAAAGTGCTTATGATAAGTCATCTGGTGCCTTACAAATTTCACAGGTTGGTTGGGGAAGGTGGAGGACCATAGGTATGGTTGGTCTGCGGATATAGATGCGGCAATTCTTCTTTGTGTACCTGTCTGTGTTCCTGGAGGGGCAATACCTTCCCCTTTGTAACAGATCCATCGTTAGGCCAAGGTGGAAGGTCCCGTGTGGACTGCTCAGTCAGCCTGGCTCAGAGGCTCGCGGGGGTTACTCAGCACTTAATACCCCAAGTGCCGTCTTAGGGCACAGTACCCTCACCCTCTGCAGGTCACTTACACCGTTGCCTTCAGCAGCACCTGTAGCCTGACCCAGTCAGAAACCTCACTCTTTCACCCAGCCTTTGCTTTGTGGAAACCTGCAATCTCTCCACAATTTCAACTAGTCATAACTTGGAACCACACCAGCCGTGGGATGTCCTTGTCGACCGGCAGAGACCCAAGTGTCACTCTTTGACTCTTACAGCACCTTTAGAAACAAGGCGGAATGATGCGGTGAAGTGTTCTAAACATTTCTAAATCATAACCTCGGTTTTTGCTTATGAACTTATTCTAACCCTTTTTAGCTCAGTTTTTGTTATTTCTTTTAAAATTTTGTTTGTTCTTTAAGTTTTGCCAGACCTTTGATCAAAGAAAGAAATCTCACTTAATGAGCATAAGCGAACAGTCAAGCCACGTGGTCATTTTGCGCAGGTGCTGATGCTGCTTTCTCTACGGATTCTCCGGCATTTGGAACCGATTGGAAAAGCACCAGCAGCCGGCCGGTTTGCACCTCGGGTTGCGGGACGCTGTCCTGCGTTCAGGTGGCCACCCCATCCCTGAGCTGCTTCTGTCTTTTCCCACCACACAGGTTCCAGCCAGGAAAGACAAGTGTTCGAAAAGGCTATGGGGCAACTTAAACCCAGTGCGTCGTTTGGCCCGACCTCAGCAGGGAGTCTGGAGGTGGAGGAAAAGGAGCCTAGCATCTCTGGGAAGTTCAAGGTCGCTGGCATTCTGGCAGTGGGCAAAGAAGTCAGCCTAGTCCTGCTGCTCAAAAACCTGACCAGCGAAGAGAAGACAGTGACAGTGAACATGACAGCCTGGACCATAGTCTACAACGGCACGCTTGTGCATGAGGTGTGGAAGGACTCGGTCACAATGTCCCTGGGCCCCGACGAAGGTAACTAACTCATCCTGTAGCTTGGCGGGGATGCAGAATCCAAGGTAGTTGATAGTCTGTTGGGGCTGGAGGGTTTCTGCCAGGCTTCGGGTCAGTCAGCCGGCTGAGGATGGGGCAATGAGTGGCCCCAGGGTTAAGCCTTGGGCTCTGATGCTTTGGAAGTTGCTGTCTCCATGAACATCGCAATCCAGGGTGGTGCCAACTGAAATCCTTTTACGCCCTGGGGGAGAAAGGAGGCTTTGGCAGGTCATCGTCATGGCACGATATCCCTTACAGGTGGATACAACCTTGCAGGGTTTGCAGAGCACGTCCTTATGTACTACCTCATTTGGCCTTCTGAAAACAGAATAGACTTTAGTATCCATTTTATAGAGGCAGAAAACTGAGGCTTAGAGAGATTTGTGACTTGCTTAAGGGATTAAGTGTCCTTGCTAGTAAGTGGCAGTGTTGGGTCTTGGTCCTAGGCTTCCTCATGCTGATCCAGCACCACCCCGTTTGGTATGTTGTATTGCTGCCACCCCCTCCCACCACCGCCACCCCATAACAAGTCACTTCTCAGGTCTGGCCCTGGAAGTGTGGGTGGCAATAACCTTAGGGCCCTGAACCCTTGCCCCGGGTCCCCCACAGCTGCTGGGGGTGGGTGGAGTTAGAGGTCTGAGCATTTGGGAGGGACAGTGACTCCTTGCCCCTGGGTGGCAGGGATGTGACGGGAACAAGGTGGAGCAGAGAAAGGTTGGTGCCATGCAGGGATTAGGAGGCAGGTGTGCCTGCATTGACAAAATCCTTCCAGCTGTTATGAAAATTTGGACTTACAAAGCAGATTAACAAGGGTGGGGTGGTTATTTGCTTCACATAAGGAACTAATGGAAACTGATTAATTATACAGCCCATCTTGAAAGAATTCTGTCTGCAGAGTAGCTGAGAGGTGTCACACCTGTCAGAAGGCAGCATCCCCATGGCAATCTATGTTCTGGCAGAATTTTAGCAGAAATCTTCTCAAAGTCAGAAACAGTTGCCTGCTGTGATTTACCTTTGAAGCTCAAAAAAAAAAGAAAAAGAAAAAGCTATTTTTGAAGGTCAAAAAATTCACGAGAGGGAAATGGTTAAAAAAAAAACACGTCCTTTTGCAAGAGACAACAGAGTGGACTGGGAAGGGGGTGGGGACGGGGGCAGAGGAAGTGTCCTAGAGTGCTGTGGCCAGTGTGGACCTACTGGGTGACCCTGGCTAAGTCTCCCTCCCTTTATGAGCCTCAGTGGTCCCTGAGCCTGAGCACTGGGCAGCTGATGCAACAGCCTGTCCTGTCCACCTTCTTGGCAGTCATGGCCAATTCCTCCAGTGCTAAAAGCAGAGGCAGCTTCCTCCTCGTGGTTTTACCTAAAAGAGCATGTGACACCGTTGGCACCCCGGGCCACCTAGCCTGACAGCATGAGGGAGGGCAGCACCTAGAACAATGTTTTGCCCGAGGAATGGCAAGAGGCACCGAGGGTTCCCTTAAGGGAGAGGTGGGGTGGTGGGCTGATGGTACAGGGCCAGGTGAGGGGTCTGAATGTCATCCCTAAGGCATCGAGGAACCATGGATGGTTTTTGAAGTGACATGATTTAGAAAAAGCAAACCTAGTCTTCTAAAGATTTTTCTGGCTGGCATGGGGATGGTCTAGAAGCAGGAGAGACCCAAGGGGCCTGTGGTTCTGGATGCTGTTGCAATAGAAGTGCAAATTATTAGACGGCCAGGAGGACCCAAGACATTTATTTAGCCGATACCCCGGCTTCCCTTCCTGCCTGTTCTTGTGTTTTCATCGGGATTGCTGTTGTCACTAAACAATTGGGTAGCATTTGTGTTCTTCCCCTGCCCCTTAGAAGGACATTTGCCCACTGACATTTTCCAGGGTGGGGAGGAAGCAACCCATCCTCCTGGGCATCTGCCCAGCCAGCCAGTGTCCTGTTCTCCCCGCCACTCGCCCAGGCTTGGTGTCAGTTCTGGAGAAGGCTCCGAAGCCATCCCCACTCCCGCTCACTCTGCTCCCCCGCTCCCCCTTCCAGAAGCGCAGCATCCCGTGAAGATCTCCTACGCTCAGTATGAGAACTACCTGAAGGCGGACAACATGATCCGGATCACAGCCGTGTGCAAGGTCCCTGGCGAGGCGGAGGTGGTGGTGGAGCGGGACGTCATCCTGGACAACCCCACCTTGACCCTGGAGGTAACGGGGTCGGAAGGGGGCCTCCCCCAGCCAACCCAGCCCCCGCGAGCCCCATCAGCCCCCCCTCCTTGGCTCAAGCATCTGCCAAATGGACCAGCCAAGAACCCCTGCTCAGGCCAGGGTTCTTGCACCCCATCTGGAGAGATAAGCAGGCATATTTGCCTGGCAGCTTCTTTGGTCCTAGTTCCAGACCCACTGGGGATGTCAGCTGAGGAGGCGCTGCAGGGAGCTCATTCACCCACCCACTCAGCTACTGAGCGTCCGAAGTGTACCGGACCCTGCCAGGCGCGGGAGTCACAGAGAGGCACAGGTGTGGGTGCTGCCCACGCAAGCCGATGTGTCCTTCCAGGGCCACGGCACAGCCCCTGTTCATGGGCCAGATCAGAAAGGGGCTGGACCACATGCATCTCTGTCACCCTAGAGTTACAGAATTGTGAACTCTTAGGAGGCTAGTCCCCTGCCCTGTACCCTGTTGTTTCATACATGAGTAAAGTGAGGCCCAGAGCGAAGGGGACAGCCAGTTACTGCCAGAGCCCAGGCTAGCCCTTGGGCCTGGGACTCCCAGCCCATGCCCTTTCCAAGGTGTCCTGGTACCTCAGTAGCCAGCAACAGCATCTCCAAACTGGTTGAGAACAAGGACTCCTCTTTTTCTGCTTTTAGGGCTCGTTTTTGTTTGCGGGCTTCATTCCCAGGCATGTGGGACTCGCAGGTCTGTGGGAGGCCCCTGTTGCAACTCTGTCCCCTCCTTGGTACCCAGAAGAAACACCTGTGCTCACCTTCCAGCCCCTGAGCCCAAACCCCTGAGCCCAGGGTGGATGGCACTGAGCCAGGCAGCATGGATCTGAGAGCTAAGAGGTGGACAAGGACAGGCAGACAGATGGGTAGAGAAGATGGGTCTTCCCCTGGGCTCCAAACTCATGCATCAGGCCCCTCTCTTGTCTGCTGTATCCACCATCTGCCCCAGCTGTCTCGACAGCTTTTCCTGTCCAATCACAATGCCACCAGCTTCCCAAGCCCCAGATCACTAGAGGAGCTGGGAAAGTCATGGCTGCCCTGCCCTGGCCCCACCTGCCCCTAAGCTGCAGCCTAGCTGCAGGGGTTCCGGGTCTTAGACAGAGAGCAGGGGGACCCGGGCGTCAGCTCTGATATGAGGTCCAGTTCCCCATGCAGCTGCCTACAATTTCACCTGCCACTGTCCTGGTTAGTGTGGACTGTGCTTCAGAGTGGGAGAGCTGGTCCTCCACCTTGGAGGTTAGGGATCCAGTTTGAGGGCAGCAGAGAGAGGCAGGAGATCAGACCTTGGTCCATGTAACCAAATGGGTCTGGCGTTGTACCTGAGCCCCTCCACGTATCAGCAGTGACACTGGGCAGGTCCCTTAATCTGAGCCTCAGTTGCTCCAGCTCTGTCACAGGGACAGTAAAGTATTTCCCTTGCACACATCCTCAGGGATGCCTTTTCTGACCCCATCCCCTCCCCCCACTGTAAGGCCTGGTCCCAGTTATACACCCTCAGAACCTTCTGTCCTCTTCCTTCACGGCATTTGTCCCAGCTGAAAGAATAGCTTTCTTTGTGCAATGAAATGGCGTGGTCCCCTACCCAGCTGTAAACTCCACAGCAGGTGCCACCTCTGCTCTGGGTTCATCACCGTCTCCCCTGGCACAATATCTTAGTAGATAATCAATATTTGTAAAAGAGAAACAGCCCCCTCCTCGGGGCAAGGTTGGAACAGAGCTTCTTGGCTGTGGGCTTGCATTCTCCCCTGCCCGGGGGGAGCTGTCAGTCCACTCTTGTCCCCTGCGTGGAAAGCCTCTCCTGCTTCACGAGGCACTTGCAAGAAACACTCCCCATCTCTGTTAACACGCCGGCCGGCCGAGTGCCCATCCCAACTCCCGAGGCCAGAAAATGGTGCTGGGTAGCGGCCAGTTCAGTTATGAAAACATTCTGCGTGAAAATGATCAGTGTTCAAATGAAGTTGGTTTTTTACCCCATTACATTCCCTTTTATACTCACACATTCTTACAGTTATCTTTTATTTAGCACTTTGGCTTGGCATCTTTTGGATTTCCATAGCAAGTCTAATTTATCTCTAAAGACACTATAATATGTTTAGAAAGGAAATCAGAATACATCCAGGCTAGAAATGTGCCATCATGAACTCTCTTATTTAATCTTTTAAAAAGACTCTTCCTTCTCCCCTCTACTTAAACCTGCCCAGCATCAAGACATTCTTGTCTTGATTGAATGAATCAGAGTATAGCTCGCTCAGAGCAGGCCACAGGGTTTTAAACTCAGGAAGGTTATCTGTATGAAAAGGTAATCACTTGGGTAAAACCCCATTATCTCATCTGGCACTGATTGGCAGTTAGCATGGAGGACCTTAGACCATAGAATCAGATCATAAAATCTGAACGTTGTTCCAAAGGGTGACGTCCTTCAAACTAATCTGTGACCTGTGGCTGTCAAGCACAGGTTTTTAGTGGCCCGCCCATCCTCTCCTGTGGGTGCATTTACAGATAGGAGAGGGTGCTAAACAGAAATGAAGGAAGAAAACAAATTTTGAGATTGCAAGGCAATCTCAAATTAAATATCAATGTAAAAAATATGGCCCCATTTTTGCAGCTTTGTTAGATCCCAATAGCAGAAAATTATGCTTGCCTCTTCAAATTGTGCCTTACACTTAAATGAGTTCTATGGGACAAATTATAGCACAGATCATGGTCTCCAAGATGCTTCAATTATTCACAAATTATTTGTAGGTGTTGCAGAGCCTATCAAAAAAAAAAAAAAGCAAAAGCTTTGGAACCAGCTGGGCCCTACTGTTTTCTAGCGTGCAAAGTTTCCAAGTTGTTCAATCTGTCTGAGCACCAGCTTTGTCCCCGTAAAATGGTTGCTCTGGGGATTAGTGGCAAGAGAAATAAAAAGCAACCTAACTCAAAGCAGCAGCCTCCAGCAATCCTCAAACGAAGAAGAAAAGAAATCCATTGGCCAAATAGAAATTTCAGTGTCTGTCTCCCACATGCTTCTTCCCCATCCTGTGTGATCTCGTTTGGTCCCTTCTAGGAGAGGAGGGTGCCTGTTCCTGTTTATCACATGAGGAAGTTGAGGCCCAGAGAGGTGACTCGTCTGCCCCAGAGTCTCCTCTGCTTCTTGGCAAAGCGCAGCAGCTCCCGTCTTTGTGTCTGAGAACACAGTTCTGGTTGCTTTTTTGACCCCAAACCCAGGCTTCACCTTCTCTGACCCCTGATCAAGGATAGAGTGGCTACGGTGTGAGAGCTGGGGGTGGCGTGGGTTGAGGTGGAGGGGTTTGAGGCTCTAAGGGAAGAAACAGGACCGTGAGCAGGAAGTGTAAGGCAAGTCATGTTGTTAAATTCAACACAGAAACGTTCCTAGCCCTCGGAAAGCCCACGGTGGAACTGGGCTGTCCTGGGATGCAAGGGCTCCCCTTCCCTGGATGAGTCTGAGTCGGGCAGGGAAGTCATAGTGCGCTCGGCCACTGCACTGTGCCCCTTCTCCCTCCGAACCTGGTATCCCCGTCCACAGCACGGATGATGGTGATGTCCTAGGAACCCCCTGCGTGGACATCGGGAGGCTGTCTGACACAGTGTGCCTGGCACCTACGGGACGAAATACATGGCCCTCCCTTCCCCTGTCCTCAGCGACAGCCTCCCCTTCGCCAGGCATCCCTGCCCAGCCACACCGAGTGGCAGGCAGGGGCTGAGCAGCGGGGTCCTGACTCGGCTCCCCTCTCTGGGCAGGTGCTGGACGAGGCCCATGTGCGGAAGCCCATGAGTGTGCAGATGCTCTTCTCCAACCCCCTGGACGAGCCCGTGAGGAACTGCGTGCTCATGGTCGAGGGCAGCGGCCTACTGCGGGGCAACCTCAAGATCGAGTGAGTCCCAGGCCCGAGTGGCTGTGTGGGGACAGTGGCAGGGGGTGGCAGGAGCCTGTGGGGGCAAGACAGACAGAGCTCTCCTTGGCCTTGGGTTCTCTACTGTTCTGGGGGTCTTGGAACTCGAGAATCTGCCTTTGCATTTGGTTTGGGGGTTTACCAAACTTGCACTCCTGGGAAGTCCAGGTCACCAGAGCTAAGAGCTGGCCCTCGGGGCTTAGAATATTTGAGTGAACATGGGACCGCCCTCCCCATTCCCCTGCTGAAGTGTCCCAGGGCTGGAGGGGCCTGGTGATCCAGGGAGGCAGCTAGAGGGAGCTAAAGCAGCCCAGCCCCGACCACAGCAGGACAGGAGGCCACAGAGGCAGATCTAGTCCAAGGTCTGTGCGTCTCGCATCAACACTGACCCATGCCCTCCCCATCAGCGTGCCGACCCTGCGCCCCAAGGAGCGGTCCCGGGTCCGTTTTGAGATCCTGCCCACCCGGAGTGGCACCAAGCAGCTGCTCGCCGACTTCTCCTGCAACAAGTTCCCTGCGATCAAGGCCATGCTGTCCATCGACGTGGCTGAGTGAAGGGCCCCAGGGGCCCCCCTATAAACTTGGGTAACACAGAGCAGGGAGGGCTCACCTGTGGAGTGAGACCCCTGCCCATGCTGTCCAGCCTGGGAAACCCACTCTGTCCCCCAAGGCTGCCGGATGTGGACCTCCAGTCTCCAGCACACTCCCCCTTTCTTCCCCCTAGTTTGGCTGGGTCTACCCTGGCCCATGACTCGATCACTTTTGCACATTCCCTGGCTGCTTCTCCTGAGGGCCTGCTCTGGGAGCCCCATGGCCCTGCTCATCCCTAACACCCTTCAACGCTGCAGGACAGACCAGCCCCGGACTCAGGGACTCTCCGGATGGATACAGGGCAGAAGCTGGCCTGGACCGTTTGCTGATCCCCAGCCTGCAATTGGGGCATTCCAGGGGGTGCTTAGTCACCTGCCATGGCATCCACACCCTTACACTCAAAATAAATATTAAACAAGTGCAGCCACGTGGCACCGACTCTGCCAGACTGCTGTTTCCCCTAAGGTGGTGAAGGAGAGAGGGGAGCTGGGGTCATCCCTTCCGGAGAAGGGATGAACTTGGGGGGCCTTTTTCCCTGTGTTCCAGGGTCCAAGGGGAGTGGGCTTGTTCCCCATGGCTCCAGGTGCAAAAATAGGAAGACATTTCAAGTTAACTTAGGAAAACTTTCTAGTATGATGTCCAGAAATAGATGAGGCTGCTTTGGGAGACAACTCCTTGTCACAGTAGGATTCAGTCATTCCCTGTGTGGCCAGGCAATCTCTTTAGGGCTGTTCTACATAATTCAGTGTAAGAAGGGACTTCAGAGTCTTAGCTGGGACCCTCTGGCAAAGCAGGCTGCCGGTGGTGGCCACAGCACTGTTAACTCAACCAGAACCTTCTCTGCCTTCACACTTTGATGGTTCTCCTGCCTTTGTCCCTTAAAGTAACCCCAGGCAGACCCCATCAGACTTTTGTGCTGTCTGATCCCATCTTGACAACTCTACCTCACTCTCTGAATTTAAGGGACCCATCCAGTCTAGATAGAAACCTTAACCTCACATCCAGCTCAAAGCTTCCCCCCTGTGCTCAGCTCAGGCCTTGCCCGTGCTTGCAAAGGAGGCACTGTCCATTTCTCCTCTACCTTCCCTTCCTCCTTTCTAGTTGCCCAATCCTTCAAAGTTGGAGCAGGGAGAGAGGTGATTAGAAGGAAATTGACAATCGTGTGTTTCCCTGGTGCTGACGTAACCTGGACAACAACACCCTCTGTGTTGCTGGCATTTAAATGCAAGCTTTCTGTACTGCCTGACACAGGCAACATGGCCCTCAGCTTCAGCCCCTGGAGGTCCACTCTGCTACTTCTAGCTGCCCTGGAGGGTGTGGCGCTTTTGTGATGGCCCAGTTCCCTTTCATGATGGTCCACTAGCCACAGGAAGGTCACACCTTGCCCCACCCAACAGCGGGCTTCAGTTGTCAGTCTTATTAAGTGCCACCCTTATACATTTGAAGATAGACTACAATGGAGTATAAACTAGTCCCCGCCTCTGGAGAACACTTATGATGTGCCAGGCCCTGCACCAAGTGCTTTGTATGCAGTATCTCACTTAATCCTCCCACCACTCCTATGGGATAGATGCTAATGTCCCCCCATGTTACCATGGAGGAAGCTAAGGCTCAGAGATGTTGAGTCATTTGTGCACGATCACAGAGCCATGAGGTGGAGAAATTGGGGTTCAAACCCTCTCTCTACCGTCAGAGCCAAAGCCACTATACTAATGTGTTGGACACTTTTGGTGGCCCACAGTCATCTCTCCTTCTTTCTGACTAATTGGACCCTGTTGTTTTGTCTGGGGTCCAAAACTAGTGTGACCAGCCTCACAAGATAAATTCTGATTGGTTTCACCCCATCATGACAATTTTCTTCCCTTTTGCTAGTGATTGCTTTGGAGGTAGACACGTGACCTCATCTGGCCAATGGGACATAAGGGAAGTTTTATGACAGGCTTTTGGGAAAGATTTCCCCTCTGAATAAAAAAAAAAAAAAACTTGGTCCAGCCTGGACAATAGTGAGACCACCGTCTCTACAAAAAATAAAAAATTAGCCAGGTGTGGTGGCACACGCCTGTAGTCCCAGCTACAGGACTGAGGCAAGAGGATCACTCGAGCCCGGGAGTGTAAAGCTGTAATGAGCTATGATGACGCCACTGCACTCTAGCCCAGGCAACAGAGCAAGACCCTGTCTCAAAAAAATAAAAAATAAAGTAAGCCCTGCCCTTTTTAAAAAAAAAAATAGAATCTCAAAAGGAGGATGTTTGGAGTGGTGGCTATCATTCTGTGAGCGTAAGAGGAAGACAAAAAGAATAGAACAAAATGACTCAGAGCTCTGACATTGATGAGACATTGAATTAACCAACCCTAAAATCACCAAATCCCAGACCTGCTATTAAATGAGATAATACATATTCTTATTGTTTAAGTCACTTTGGGCTGGGCATATTGTACTTACAGCTCTCTGATTTAGCTGTATTGCCATTACTGAGGCGTACAGAGATGAAGGAATCACAGCCCCCTGGCCAAGGAGCGCCTCGTTCAGAGAAGGAGCAGGCCCGTCACTGCACTCCTGTTCCATCTTCCTCCATTCAAAGCTTGACTCCATAACTTCCTAGGTTTGTGAGCTTGGTCATACTATTTAACCTCTCTTTCCTTGGTTTTTCTGTTTTGTAAAATGAGAGTAATAATAGAACCTATCTCATAAAGATTTAATACACCTGGTGCATAGTAGAGGCACAGTAAATATCATCAGGGGCAGAGTGTTTGCAAAGATGGCCACGATAATTTTTCCCATCCCTGCAATCACGGCTCTTTTATTGAGACTTCGCCATTCCTTCCCATCAAGAGGTAGAGTCTGTTTCCTACTTCTCAGATCACAGCTGGCCCCTTGACCTGCTTTGGTCGATAGAACATGGTACGAGAGAGGTTGTCTGAATTCCAAAGCCTAAGCCTCAAGAGGCCTTATGTGCTTCTGTTCTCACCCTCCTGGAACACTGCCCTGATAGTGCTATGTGAAGAAGCCTGGTCTATTCTTGTGTCACTCATTTGTCCCCTCATGAAAGAACTTGTTCGGCTGCAATTAGCTGATGGCTTCCACCTGTTAGCACCTTCGGGCTCCATCTTAGCTCTGAAGCTAGGCCATGCTCTTCCTGGGCAGCCCCAGGCAATCACTGAGCCAGCAGGGGAACCAGGGCCTGGTGATTTCTGCCCAACACTGGGTTCCTCTAGTGGGCAAATTTTGCTCTGGAGCTCCCTGTTGGGAGCTTTTGAGCTCTGAGACTTTGTCAGATCTGCATTGCGGTCTGAGGCTCTCCTTAGCCCAGCTTGCTTTCTCCTCCTTTTTATCTTTCAAAGGCATTATCCCCCAATAAACCTCTTAAACTCCTCACTACATCTCGGTGTCTATTTCCTGGAGGATTCAACTGACGGTTGGTACCAGCAGTGGCGTAAGAAAGTAGCCAGTAATTTAGGGCTTTGGGATTGAGTCACTCACCACCCAGCTGCCAGTGAGAACCCATCTTCATCCCATATCATCCCAGGCAACATGGATTGGGTACATCAGGCGGATGCCCACAAAGATTTTGGATCCCAGAAAGCTCTGGACCCCCAGAGCTTACAGAGGTGGCTGACTCCCTTCCTATTAAGATCTGGTAACTACCCCTTGACCCTGTGGGAAGACACTGAAAAAGGCCTTCCACTGCAAGGCAACAGGAGCCCTACTCAGAATCTGTTTCTGCCTCTTCTCTTGGCTTCCAGGCTGATAAACAATGTTAACTTGTAGCATAACTCAGCTGGGCATGTGTCACATCTGATGAGGGAGTAAGGGGACTGTAGTCCAAAGGAGCTGAAAAATAATAGCCATCATGTGATGGTAGGATCAGGGAAGTATTCTGAGAGTGGATCTGAGGGTATTTAATCAAGAGAGCTAGAACTTTAGTCTGAACAAGAAAGAATTTATTGACTTGGGGCCATTCTTTTGTGATACAGGATTTAATACCCTGGCAAGCACCTTGGGACCTGGTGCAAACTTATGGCTTAGTGGTTCCAAACATCTGGAAAAAGTCATGGCTTATGCTGAGTATAGTTAAAATGGATGAATTGTCATGGTGTGCGGGGCCAGGAGACAACCCGCTCAAAGGCTCACGTTCCAACAGAGGGCCCAGAGGACACACCCACCACTCATCAAGGCCGTCAGGAATGAGCTGGTGACAGAGACATCAACATTACTAAGAAATTTAGTGGTGGCATCCTCTACATTTAAAGCAAAAATAATAGTAACACTGTAGAAGTAAAATGTATGAAAATAATAGCACAGTGGCCAGGAAGGAGAAAATTAAAATATATTGATGTAAATTTCTTATACAACATAGAAGTGATGAAATATTATTTGAAAAGAGACTGTAAGTTAAAGATATATACTATAAACCTAAAGCAACCATTAAAACAAAATAAAACAAAACAAAAAGACCCAGAGTTATGATTAATAAACCAACAAGGTAAACAATGTAATAGTAAAGAATACTCAATTAATAGAAAAAGAGGGGAAAAGGGATAAAGAAAAGATGAGACAGAGAAAAAATAAGTAACAATCTAATAGGTTTAAACTCAACCATATTAATAATTACATTAAATGCATATGGCCTAAATACCCAATTAAAAGGCAACTATTGTTGGATTGGAAAAAGCAAGACCGAACTATATGCTGCTACAAAAAATTAACTTCAAGTATAGAGTTAAAATGGGTTAAATCTAAAAGGATGGAAAATGATATACCATACAGATAGTAACCAGAAAAAAGCTGGAGCAGCTACACAAATATCAAACAAAATACACAAAAATTATTACTAGAGAAAAAGAGGAATATTTTATAATGATAAAAGGATGACTCCATCAATAAGAATAAAAATTACAGACAGTCTCAATGTTCTTTGGCCATAATGAAATTAAATTAGAAGACAATAACATAAATATGTCTGGAAAGTCCCCAAATATTTGTAACTAATGACAAGCCTTCTTAATAACCCATGTATCAAAGAAGAAATTTAAAAATGCTTTATAAAGTATTTTAAACTAAAAACACAGCATAACAAAATGTGTAGGATACAGCTAAAGCAGTATTTAGAGAGAAATTTACAGCATTAAAATTCGTAAATTAGAAACAAAGAAAGAAATCAATCAACTCAATTTCCACCTTAGAAAACTGAAAAAAGAAAAAGAAATTAAATCCAAAATAACAAGAAAGGAAATATCAAAGAGCATAAATCAATAGAATAGAAAAAAAATAGTAAATCAATGGAACTAAACTAGATTCTTTGAGATGATGAATAACATTGATAAATCTCTAGCCACACTGATCAGAAAAAAATAAAAAGATACAAATTACTAAAATTGTGAATAAGAGGCCCTATAGCTATTTGAAGAATAACAAAAGAATATTATGAACAAACTTATTATGAGAAAATAAATTTTACAACTTAGATGAAATGGACAAATTACTTCAAAACCACAAGCTACCAAAACTCATTCAGGAAGAAATAGATATTGAGAGTATCCCTATATCTATGGAAGAAATTGAATTTGGAGTGAAGATCAGTAGAAAACCATCCAGCTGAGCCTAACCCAAATTGCCAGCCGCAGAACTGGCTGTTGTTTTGTCACTGTTTTCAGGTTTGTTATGCAGTAAAAGATATTATTTATTATTATTTTCTATCTCCATGAAAACATTCATTCACTCCGGCAGCCAGCTCAAATGTTCCCTCTTCTGGGAAACCTTCCCTACATTCCTCCACCTTGCTGCATCCAAGCACACGTGGTCCCTTTTTTCTCTATGCTTCCCTTCACTGTGCACATGTCTTTTTAGACCACTGTGGCTTAAAGTCATCTGGTGTGTGTCTACCCTACCCCCTCCTAGACTATGTACTTGTCATGAGCAAAAACCATGTTTTCTTTAGCACTACAGTCTCCACACTAACATAATGTCTGGTGTAGGTTAAGCATCCATAAATATTCATAAAATAGCTGAAGAAGTGAATGAGATTGTGGATGAATGAATGAGTGAAGTGATTGATTGGAATGACTGAAAAAAACTGTAATATCTAGCATTCATTGAGATATACAATCTGCTAGTCACATTCTAAGCATTTTATAGGAATTCATTTAATTCTAACAATTCTTTGAGGAAAGTAATAATATTAATACTATCCACATTTTACAAAGGCAGGAGCTGAGACTTAGTTACTTAGGTCACAGGAGAGTTAGTAAATGGCAGAGCTGGGATTCATATCCAGGTAGACTGGCTCTAGTGCCTGACCTGTATGTTATGCAGTACTACCTACGCAAATTCTAAAAAAGTATCCAGTGATGATGCTATCACAGGTTTACAAGGAGATCGGGAGGTAAATGATGCAAAAACCCAAGGGAGTGTGCCTCTGCTGTAGAGGCACAAGGAGGAGGAGAATGTCTCCTCCCAGACTCCTCTCCTGCAACTGCTGAGCTGGATTCCTCTGCTGGGAATCCAAGAGTCCCTATTCCCAGAAGCATCTTCTCCACCCATCTTACTTATGGCTCTAGACCACTCCTCCTCCCTACCTTGATCACGCTTGCCTGGAAGAGCTGGCCACAGATGCTAGATTCAACCTGGAGCCTGCCCAGTACCAGGGGCTCCGCCTGACATTATGTCATTTCTCCTCCCAGGAACCTTCAAAGGTGGACATTATTACACCCAGGTGCCAATGGGGAAATGGAAGCTTGGAGCAAATTCTCTCCATTCCTTGGTCTCATGCTAGTCTTCATATATCTTTATGATGACCTACAGCACTTTATTGCAATCATTTCTTTATCTGTCAGTGGTTGCCAATCTATAGGTGGAAACACAGGTAAACATACATGAAACGATTTATTGATATCACACTACAATACACGATATGCTCAGTGCCACTATATAAGTTCAACGTGTTGCCCCTGCTCAAGGCATAATTGGTTGTACTGTGCAAAACTGAAATGAAAGTGGAGTGTTATGCAGCAGCTCCATCAATCTCACACACTGCCTTGGATGATCTGTGTCTCTGGTTTTCACTGAATAACCTGCACCATTAGCATGCTTCAGAAGATGTGATCAAAGGGTTCCATCTGGAACAAAATAATATGACTTATGGATTTGGACTTTATGGCCACCCTAGTAGATTCACATTGTCTCTTGTAAAATATAATTTTAAACTATATAGAGACACATTAAAATATTTTTTGCAAATATGTTCACAGTATTAAAATCCCTTAAATATGTAAGCCTATAAAAGAGTAAAAAATAAAGAGCTCCCCCTTCCCCACTACTCTTTCACTCCTTCCCGGGAGGACACACTTGTCAGTTTGGAGCATGCCCTCCCCAATATTTCTCAGCCCTTAAGGATGAGAGTGGGGCACCTCCTAGTGGTCAATGTGGGAATTACAGGCATTTGTAGCGTCACCTGATGGCCAGTGCTTCAGACTGAAAGCTCAGCTGTGTTTAATCATGAAATGCTGTGAGGGTTGGGGGAATAACTCTACAGGAAGATTGTGGCATTTTTTTTGTGACACTGGCAATACAACCCACCTGATCCTGCAATATGTGACCTCCCAGGGGCATCAGGCCATTAAATTCCATGGCCAAGATTTCACCAAATCACTGTGATTAGAGAGCCCCACCTGTGATCAGGGCCCAGGGATTCAGCATAATCTGGAAGTTTGTCATCAGGGGGGCAGGAGGGTGGGTAGTGGGGTGGAGGTGGGAGAAGGTAGAAGGAGATAGATGATAAGATGAGTAATCAAATAAATATAAAACATAAATACAAGTAACGATTAGCACCCTGATGAACAGAACTCAGGACAGGGGTACGTGTAGGGAGAGACCGGGCAGGGCAGGCCCCCTGACAGGTGGTATCTGGGGAGGAATCTAGCATGAGCTATGAGGGAGCCATGTGAAAATCCAAGGAGCAAGTCCAGGAGAGTGGGGCAAAGCCGCGAGCTGGGAGTGGCCCCGGCGTGTGTTCGGAACACGGAGGGGGAGGAGCAAGGCAAGAGCAGTCGGAGATGAGGACAGAGCAGTGCTGGGAGGGGACACAGACCCTATAGGGCCTTGTAAGCCATTGCAAGAGCTGTGGCTTCTATTCTGAATGAGATGGAAACCCCAGGGGGGTTTGAGCAAAGAAGTGACAGGATCTGACTTGTGTTTTAAAAGAAACCCTCTGGCCGCCGCACGGAGCCCATGGTGGAGGTTACTGTAGGTGTCCAGGTGAGAGATGAGGGTAGCCTGGCCCAGGGTGGTAGCCATGGGTAGGGGGAGAAGTGGAGAGGGTAGAGCCCACGAGGTAGGATGTGGGGTGTGAAGGAAGGAAGCATGCGACTGACACCAGCGTGTCTCAGCCTGAGCAATCTGGGGATTCCAGGACCCCTGGAGCACAGCTCCGTGGCTCCTCCTACCCCAGCTCGGGGACTAGGTGTGGGAAGCTCTTTCCCTCCCATCGAGGTTCTCTCTGGCCCCTAATCCCCACCAGGACCCTGGCCCAAGCCCAGGGAGCCGAAGCTGCATCTTCTTTGGTGGAGGCACCAGGTGCTCGGGGCACCACAGCAGTGCTGGAAGGAGGAGCAGGTTTCAGGGGGGAAAGGAGGCTTGAGGTCCAGCTGGGAGGCCGGGGCGATCGGGAGGATGTCCCACACGAGCCGGCCTTGAAGGACGTTAAGAACTTCCTCAAGTTCAGGCAGGGGCTTTGGACTCCGGCAGGGGAGAAAGATGAGGAGGGAAGATGTGTCAGTGAACCTGAGCGATGTGAGGCTGAGGGCAGGTGGAAGGGACTGGGAAGAGCCGGACCCTGACTGGCCTGAGTGAATTCCAGTTTGGTGTGTGGGATGGTGGGTGGTCACCATAGCAACGTGGATACTCATGAAAAATTCCAGGGTCCTAACTGTGCACCAGCAGGGGAACGCTCAACCAGGTCACAGTGGAGTCGTGGGTGCGACACCACAGGGCTGGGAAACACTGCGGAAGAACATTCAATCACATGGAGAACTCCCCCCATAAGATATTAAGCCAAAAATGGCAGTACAGGAAGTGGTTCACGTGGTATAATCCCACCGGAAGGGCCCTGTGGCAGATTATACTTTCCAAAAATGACCACAGTAATATTTCTAATTCCACGTGCTCTTCCAAACTCAATCAAAAGGTGGAGGCTAATTTCTTCCCTTGAAATATGGGTTGTCCTTTAAGACTGCCTTGCCTAGTAGGACGCAGTGGAAGTGGACACAGTGGAAGTGACGCTGTGTGACTTCTGATAAATGGCAAAAGGCAGCCGGGCGCGGTGGCTCACGCCTGTAATCCTAGCACTCTGGGAGGCTGAGGCAGGCGGATCGCTCAAGGTCAGGAGTTCGAAACCAGCCTGAGCAAGAGTGAGACCCTGTGTCTACTATAAATAGAAAGAAAGAAATTAATTGGCCAACTAAAGATATATATAGAAAAAATGAGCCGGGCATGGTGGCGCATGCCTCTAGTCCCAGCTACTTGGGAGGCTGAGGCAGAAGGATCGCTTGAGCCCAGGAGTTTGAGGTTTCTGTGAGCTAAGCTGACGCCACGGCACTCTACAGCCCGGGCAACAGAGTGAGACTCTGTCTCAAAAAAAAAAAAAATGGCAAAAGGCAAGATGGCCTCTGCCTGGCTCACGCACGCTCACTCATGCGCTCTGTCGCTCTCAGTCTCGGCACTCACCCTTGGAACCTAGCTACCACGTTGCAGGGAAGCTCAGATCACAAGGAGGGGCCTTATCCAGGTGTCCAGCCAACAGTGCAGCTAAGGTTCCAGCCTGTAGCTGGAATCAACCACCAACCTTCAGGTAAATAAGCCTTCAGGTAACGCCAGCCCCAGACACGGGGGGATCCTTGGCCCTCAAGTCTTCAAGCTGAGGCCCCAGACACTGTAGAGCAGAGGCAAGCCATCCCCACGTGCCTTGTCCAAAATCCTCACTCATAAACATAAAAAATGAACATTTTCCACCACTCACTTAGGGGGTGGTGTGTTTTGCCGCTACAGTAACTACAATAGGCCTCAACACACATCAACCTGGGGGTGATTTCCCAGTGTCATTAACGCCTTCCCTATTATTTCCAGGGTTATCGATGTCTAAGTAGGTATTATGCACAGGCATTAAAGCCAATTATGGCCTTTATCTCACTATTATTTTATTATTGTTTCCTGTCGCTGTTGTGCTTGGCTGGTGCCTGTTTGTTGGGGTGGCAGGCACCCTCCCCACCCAGGGCAGGGACACCTCTCGTGACTCTGGTTAAGAACAGGGTTTTCTCTCCGTGATGCCCTCTTGGAATGAATCAACAATGGGCCTGCCCGCCACAAAAGAGCAGAACTGGAGTCTCCACGTGACTCTGGGGGAAGGAATGCGACCCGAAGTAAGGGATTTATCTGCCCATCTGGTGACTCCCGGGTCGGCCCCGTCTCCAAACAAGCCTCTTTAACCATCTACACATCCATTCACCTATCCAGCCGACCACAGGCATGTTGGACGCCTACTATTTGTCAGGCTCTATGCTATCCACGCAAGAACACAATGGCCCATGGCCTCATGAAGCTCGGCTCCCAGCGGGGAGCCAGACAGAAACACGTAAACAAACAAAATACCCACAGGTTGTGATAAGTGTGATGAGGGAAGGACACACAGATTTTGTCCTTGAAACAGTAGGCAACTTTGCCCTGAGGCCGGCGGGTATTGCTGTGGAATTATGTAGCATGGTAGACCTATCTATGAGCAATGGATGCTGACTCTGGCTGAATCAAGGACAGGAGAACATATTGAAACTACATCGGGGAACTCACAGACCAGCTGGAAAAATTAGGAAACCAGGCTTAGAAAATGGGCATGGAGCCACACGGCCAGCACCACAGTCAAAACTGCATCACAAAACCCATCAGGTGAGGACATCATGGCTTGAGCTAAGAATAATGGGGCACTAGATCCGTTTGGGTCACCAGAACCATCATCATTGTCCCCTAGAAAGGAGTCTGCACTGTAGCCTCTGCTTGCCACCAGCTCCAATTTAAAAATTCCGGGTAAGAATATCTGCTAGGCTGAGCCTGAATCCTGCGACTATGTCCTCGCTGCAGCGAAGTTTGGGGAAGTCACTATCTGGCCAAGATGCCCGGATCAAGTATGAAGCACAGCCAACAGCCAAGGACAGTGAAACACAGAGGTTGGTGGCACTGCTGAGCTGCCACACCAGTCTTGAGACTGTCTAATTCTGCACATTTTATTAAATAAACAGTATAAAGTCTTTGGGATTTTAAACCACTGTTGTCAATGACTCTGTTGCTTGCATTTTTAACCATTATAAACAGACACATGGTCATGTAATTTTCCTCTAAGGTGACTGATGGGATGTGCTCTAATGGGGGTGGCAGGTTGGGGACTGGGGGGTTTCCCAAACTTTAGTGTGAATCAGGATCAACTGGGGGTGCCTATTAAGATGCAGATTCTCACAACCTGACTCCAAATCTGCTGGGTCAGAACCATGAGGAATATGCATTTTATGGCATCCAGATGCATCTTATGCAGGTAGTCCACGGGGCAGACCTAGTGAGTCCTGGGGCGCACAGGGACAGGCAGACCTAAGTCTGCTCCATTTTCTTCCTCCTCCTCTCTGAGTCCCAACATCTCATTTGCAAAACTAAATGTGATATTGGGTGCCAAGTAGCTGGGCACAGTAACAACGGAAATACTGTTGTTTATTGTACCAGTTTGCCTGGGAATCCTGGCTCTGCCTCTTGACTGACTGTAGGACTCAAATTACTTAAACTTAAATTCTGTGCCTCAGTTTCCTCGTTTGTATAGTGCAGATAATAATGGTGCCCAAGTCATTGAGTTATGACGGTTACTGAGTTAAGGTATGTCGAACACTTAGAACAGTGCCTCGTACATAGCAAGTGCTCAGTAAAGGTCAGCTTTCATGATTACCACCAGGGCCAGGCATTGGCCAAAGCATCATTTTAGGTGGTGGTTCCCCACTGCCACCCCACAGCATGGGTACCAAAGAGGACACAATTCATCCTGATTGGAGGTCACTGGGAGGACTTTTGAGGGAGATAAGATTTGAGTTTGCCTTGCAGGGGTGAGTCCGTGGCATCAGGGAGATGCATAGGCTGGGGCTTATCTCAGGGCCCCGAGGGTCTGCCTAGAGCAGAGCAGGGTCCCCTTTTTCTGGAGAATCACAGGAACAGGCTTGGAGAGCTGTGGCCTGAATACTAAGAAAAAAACCCAAGGTTGCTGAGGGTTGGCCACAGCCTGCTGCAATCTTAACTATCACCAGAAGAGGGAGCCCTAGACTGCAACCCACCGCCTGAATTTAACGACTTGGCAAATGCTAGCCTCAGGACACCAGTGATTTCAAAGTGCATTCAAGAGTGAAAACAAGGGCCCTACAGAGTGCATTGAAAGCACCTGGCAAACTTGTTGAACGCGCATTTCTAATCCAGCACGGAGAGGGAGACAGGGAGTAGTATAAGAACATAGATGTGTATCAGACCCTCCAATTTCTCTTGCCCTCATCTACCTACCACTTGTCACAGTCACTGCTGGAAGAGTTGACTCTGGCACCTGACAGCACCTCCCCTTGCACCTGCACTTTGGACCCTCAGCCCCTGGCTGTGACTTTCCTTCGGAGGCTAAAGACCCAGCTTAGTATCCACACGTGTGCAATTGGAAGGGCAAAGTAGTTAATACCCTGTCTGCTGACCCTTTCATCAAAGGGAGGTAGGTCTCAGTGGATATATTCTTCTGCCTCTCTCACACAGACGCATGGTCCTGAAAAGCAGCTTATAACGGCTTCTCAACAGCAATCAGTTGCCCTTAGTAGTAACTACTAAATATCACACCCTAGGGTTGGCTCTCCCTCTGGGAAAGCCCTCCTAAATAAAGTATCCACGTGTCTTTGCCTCAGACTCTGCCTTCCTAGGATACAGGCTAAGACAAAATGAAACAAAATCAGCCATATGAACCTGGCTTGATGGGTACATGGGACTTTATTATCCCATTCTCTCTAGTTGTGTATGTGTTTGAAAATGTCCATAATAAAAAATACACATAAATAAAAATGCATGCTCTGGAGGAGGGAATTCAGGAATGAGGATATCCATAAAAGCAATGAAAACAAAAAAAACAACAAAAATTGAGCTCATCCAGTCTGAGGAACAGAAAGAAGAAAATTTTTAAAAAATGAACCTAGGTGACACCTTCAAGCATGTCAACATACACATAATGGGAGTCTCAGAAGGAGATGAGAAGGAGAAAGAAGTGGAAAGAATATTTTAAGAAATAATGGATGAAAACATTCCAAATTTGGTGAAAAACATTAATCTACAAATCCAAGAAACACAATAAACTTCAAGTAGGAGAAACTCAAGAAGATTCACACGTGAACGCATCATTATCAAATTGTTCAAAGACAGAGAATCTAAATATCAAGAGAAAAATGACTCATTATGCATAAGGGCTCCTCAATAAAAATAAAAGATGACTTCTCATTAGAAGCCAGAAGTTCTTGTACTTTTCAACTCCAGAGTTTCTTGATGATTTATCTTTAGGTTTTATCTCTTTGTTGACATTTCTATTTTGTGTATATGCTGTTTGAGTTTTTTTTTTTTACTTTCTCTACATTTTTCTTTAGTTCTTGAGCATCTTTAAGACAGTTGTTCAATTGTCGTCGAGGTGGGGAGGCAGATTCGTAGTGTTTCCTACTGTGCTATCTTCCCAGAATTTTCTTGTCACTTACATTTTTCTTTAAACCAACTGCCTCCTTTTTTTTCTCAGCATCATCCTAAGCAATAATGTCTATCCTTGATGGGAAGACCCTGTTGCACAGGAAGCCAGACCAAGCTCTGAACTGACTTCCTCATTCTCCAGGTGGAACACCCTGTAATATTCCTTACGACTCTTTTGAAAACAGGCAAAGAAGAAATGAAATAAAGATAAAGTGCCCTTTTTCTAATCAGCTCACTTCAAGGTGGAACAAGAAAATGTTTTTCCCTCTTTTGAAGAAAATCTTTTCATTTTTACTTTTTATCAGTGATTGACATGCCCCTCAGACCTGCCCTTAGCATTTGCCAGGTTGGAGCAAGAATAGAAATGGAAGCTCACGAATTCTGTGTGCAACTATTTAAAAGTCATAAATCAAGTTAATAAGATGCTCAAAAAAATATGCATTCTCTCTTCCAGTCTTGACAAATATATACCCAAAGTGGTTAGAAAACCGGGCATGAATGTTAGACTGTTCCAATTTGTTTCATAAGTAATAATGTGGAAAAAGCAAGCCCCAAACACAACGAGTGGGGTGTTTTGTTTTTGTTTTTGTTTTCAGAAACAGAGTCATATTTCACATATATAAGGTCATAATTTCTAGATATTCTCCCTCATGCTGGAAAGTACAGACTTGTCGTATTTATTAATAGTTGAAAACTTGCGTTAAAGGGGCCCGGAACATTTTCCAAGGACACTAATAATCACTTCTCTTCCTCCGTGGTTTAGGTTTTCTAACGGGAAGGGTACTCCTCCATTTTTTGGAATGGAATTAAATTGAAGAAAAGAATAGAATAGTCTAAATAAATTAAGAAGAAAAGAAATAAGATTATAACTCTATCTCATGGTCGATTCTCTTAATCAAGTTAGTGGAGTGCTACACAGGCTAACCCAGAATGATACTATATAATTAGATTATACAGTTTGTTTTAATTGAGGTCAAATTCACATAACATAAAATTAATCACTTCAAAGTGAACAATTCAGTGGCATTTAGCACATTCACAGTGATGTGCAACCACTAGCTCTTATAATTCTAAAATGTTTTCATCACCCCAAATGGGAACTTTATACCTATTAAGGAGTTACTCCCGGCCGGGCGCAGTGGCTCACGCCTGTAATCCTAACACTCTGGGAGGCCGAGGCGGGTGGACTGCTCAACGTCAGGAGTTCGAAACCAGCCTGAGCAAGAGCGAGACCTCGTCTCTACTATAAATAGAAAGAAATTAATTGGACAACTAAAAATATATAGAAAAAAAAATTAGCCGGGCATGGTGGCGCGTGCCTGTAGTCCCAGCTACTCAGGAGGCTGAGGCAGTAGGTTCACTTGAGCCCAGGAGTTTGAGGTTGCTGTGAGCTAGGCTGACGCCACGGCACTCACTCTAGCCCAGGCAGCAGAGTGAGACTCTGTCTCAAAAAAAAAAGGAGTTACTTCCATTTCTCCCCCTACAGCCCTTGGCAACCATCCCCTTTCTGTCTCTATAGTTTTACCTGTGCTGGATATTTCATGTAAAAGAAAATATCATGTAGTATATGACCGTTTGCCCAGCTTCTTCCAGTTAGCATAATGTTTTTATATGTTGTAGCATGGGCATTACTTCACTTCTTTTTATGGCTGGATATTTCGTTGTACGCATATTCCACAATTTGTTTATCAAGTCATCTGATGATGGGAATTTGGGTTGCTTTCTCCTTTCAGCTGTTATAAATAGTGCTACCGTGAGCAGACATGGCCATGTACTTATTTGAGTCCCTGTTTTTAATTCTTTTGAGTATATCCCTGGAAGTAGAATTTCTGGGTCATATGATATAATTCTACCTTTAACTTTTGAGGAACCACTACTGTTTTCCATAAATATTTTAGGCTGCTAAGTTTATGGGAATTTGTTACAAGACAAAATAAATTGCAAGACAAATTCACCTTTCTTTTTTTCTCTGATTGTTTTAAAATTTACATTCATATCTCTAAATAACATCCTCTGAAGAATATAACTTCTGCTTCTTGACTTGTCAGAAATATAGTGACAACTGTCCGGGGACCTCCCAGTACGGTAACGGAGAGCTCAGTCCTCTTCCCCACCCACCACCCCAGTGTGGCCGTCCCCTCTCCCGTCCTCCCGGTACTGTTATGGCATAATTTTGATTAGGTTACTACTGGGTGCTTACATTATTAAACTTTGTAAATTCACAGTTGGTCCATGTAGTAAAACTGTGTTTACTTTTCCTTTCCTGAACAACATTGTGTTTTCCCCGGAGTCAAAGATTCAAAGTCTAGGCTTTACGTTTGCTTAGTTTTCTATATACTCGTTACTATTTCAATGTCAAACACTTGCCAATTGCTAAAATATCCTCTCAAGGCTTTTAGACATACCCAGTATTCTGTGAAATTCAATATGCTGAAGAAATTTCTCTCCGAGTCTCCTGATCTTGCTGTCCCCTGGACTGGTTGGTATTTGTGCACGGTTTCCAGCTGGCATCTGGGGTTCCCTTCAGGATCACCCTAACATCTGTGTCTCTTCTTGCTGGATCTCTCGTTGCCTCTATCACCTGTATGTTCTTCTCACCTGGCTTACTCCTTTTATGTGCAGGATAGCCTCCAGAAAGTTCTCAAGAAAGAGCCCCTGCCTGGCTGGAGGCGGGAGGCTACCTTGAGGCCAGGAGATCAAGACCAGCCTGAGCAAGAGCGAGATCCCGTCCCTACTAAAAATGGAAAAATTAGCTGGGCACGGTGGCACAGTTCTGAGACGGAAACTTGCTTGCCCAGGTCTGATCTGATGAGTGTAGGTGGCAGAGAGGCTGAGCTTTGAGTTTTCTGTGATCCACCTTTGGATGGTGGGAATATTGAGGCCGAAAATTCGCAAAGTGCAGTGAAAGCATTCAGAAGGGGCTGGGCAGCTAGAGAACAACATCATAGAAGCAAAAACCTATTTTTCTTTTTATTATGAATAATGTTAAACACAGAGCAAAGTTAAAAGAATTTAATAGTGAACACCATATTCCCACCACCTAAGATTCTGCCATTAACATTTTACTAGCCTTGTTTTATCACCCATCTATCTATCCAACCATCTCATTTTTGGTACATTTCAAAATAAATTGCAGATATTGGTAGACTGCCCTCTACATACTTCAGCATGCCTATGGTTAACTAGAGTTCAAAATTTGTTTACAGCTCTTTTTCTTGGATGTTAAATTCACATACAATGAAATATACAAATGTTAAGTGTACGATTGCTGAATTTTAACAAATGTCTATGCAACCAATATCCCAATCAAGATATAAAACAAATGATCACTCCAAAAACTTCCCTCATGCCCCTTCCCAGTCAATCTCTGTTCCTACACCACCCTCAAAACAACCACTGCTCTGATTTGTCCCTACTATAGGTTAGTTGGCAAAAGCCTTTTGATTTTGGCTTTTTCTTGCAACTATGTAGCTACTACCACCTCCCCACCTCTATGAATCTGGTGCAGAAGGGTGAGGTCCCACCTCTCCTGCCTTGGCCTCCCTTCTCTGTCCCGCAGTCTGTAGAGGTGGGCTCTACTTGGTGGAAAGGACCTCCCTAAAATGGCATATCCGGAGATCTCTAGAGGTGGCTCAGAGTAATAACCTTGATGGTCAAGGCCATTTGGCCCGGCTCTTGATTGTTAATGGAAGTTTAAAGAGTTTACTAAACCCTTTCTTGGCAAAGCCTGGCTTTAAAGACAACACTGTCTCATGAGGGACGAAGCAAACCAAAATGCAAACCAGGAAGCCTAACTGTGCAGTCAGTGCTGGACCACAGCCCACTGCGACTGGTTCCCTTCGCCCTCCCCTTGAAACACCGAAACTCTTGGCTTCACTGGGTGGAGTCCCGGGGTGACATAATTTACCAGAAATGCAGCTGAAAATATTCCAAAACACCCTCCCCATCACAGAACGAATGAGCCAATGTGGACTGATGAGAGGGTGTAGAATCAGATGATATCTAGACATTGACAGAAAAAGTGTCACAACCACTGACGTCTCAGGAGGCTCCACGGTGTTTGCTTTTTAGTGGACACGAGTATTTGTTGAATGAATTTTGAAAGGAAGGAATGAATGAAGAATGGACGAAGAAATGGAAAGGGGGTCAGAAGGGAGGTGATTCCTGAGCATCCAAAGCACCAACACAGCAAGCTCTGAACTCTCCTGACTACGCTGGATGCGTGGATAGGTGGATAAACAGGGCAACACCAGGACACTGGTGGCAGGGGTGAGGCCACCTCTCGCCTCTAGGGCTTGCCAGCGGCCTCTGGCCCGCACACACTGGGCAAGAGCAAGGTCTGCTGATGACAACACCAGAGCATCTTGCCTTCCAGCTGGGCGGACACCTCCTTCCCAGAGTTTGAACGCTGTCTGCCTACGTCATCAACCACGGTCATTACCCTCAGGACAAGGTGATGTGGACATGAGTTAGAGCTTCACGGTCTTTTATTTGTTGCTCGATGACTTTGCCCAGGGGTGGGAGGGAGCAGTATCGTCTTCCATTTTATAGCCGGGTTAACAGAGGCCCGGAGAGGGGCAGGGACAGCCTGCCACATGACCAGTCCAGGTCTGGCTGTGATAGGTCCTTCTGACTCACTGTCTTGTGAGGACAAACTCCCAGGACAATGTAGGTGACTCCCAGCTGGAGTGCACAGTGACCCTATGTCCAGCTGGCTGCTCAGACCTTGGAGTTTGCCCTTGGGCAGCACAGGCCTGCCATGGCTGGGCCCATGGGGCTCGGGAAATGGGGGTACCCAGAACTAGAGGGGCCTGGGGTGCCATCTGCGGAGCACGGCCGCCCTGGCTTTGTCTGGCCACAGCCACAGCCTCAGGCCCCCTCCCCTGGAACTTAGGTCAGTCCTCGGTTTTCTCTTAAGGGAAAGATCTGGAACACTAGAGAAGCAGCACACTCTAGACCATTGGTTCTCATACATGTGGGCCTCGGTATCCCTGGACACCTCTGAAAATTATTGAAATCCCCAAGAGCACTTGTTGATGTGAGTTATATCTACAAATATTTACTGATTTGGAAGTTAATATTGAAAAAATTACAAAATATTTATTCATTAATTCATTTAGAAACTAATAAGCCCATTGCATCAGAACACAAATTACATACATATGAGAAAAATAACTGTATTTTCCAAAACAAAAATAAGTATTAGTAAGAGTGGCATTTATATATATATGGTGCAAATCTTTTCAACTATATGGAAGACTTAATAGAGAGCAGCTGGAGTCTCATAGCTGCCTCTGCATTTAATTTTTTGCAATATCATATATCATACAGCCTTAGAAAATTCCACCGTGCACTCATGAGACAATGGAAGTGAAATAGGCAAAAACAAACAAACAAAAAGCCTTAATAGTATTACAAAAATTCCCTAAAACAGTTTTGGGGACCCTGGATCCCCCTTTGAGGACCACTCTCTACATAAAGCTTCTGGAACTTTAACATGCATGTGAGTCACCCGAGGACCTGTTAAAAGGCAGGTTCTGGTTCAAGAGTCTGGTTTCTACCCAGCCCCTCAGTGACTTCGAGGCTGCGGCCTGAGGACACACGCTCGAATTCACAGCTCTGCCCTGAGTTCTGGAAAAGTCATGGTGCTCCCCCAATCCATATAATTAAAACATGAGTAAACTTGAAATTAAGTGAAGTCAACACAATTCTTATTTTCCCAAGGTGATTCCTATGATTTTTTTTAAAAAATTTTAAATTACTTAAAAAAATTGGTTTGGTGCCCATACTCTGTTGGTATCTTAAGCACGTGACTAAGCCGTCACTGCCCAAAGGGAGGGGCCCTGCCCAGGCCTCTGCTGCTGGGCTGCACACAGAGAGGCCCCCATGTCTCTGAACCTCCCCCAGAACAAAGGACAGGGTGCTTTAGCACGGCCCCCTCTCCATCGGATCTAGGGTGTGGTGCTGGGGAGCCCGTGGGGGGACAGAGAGGGCCGAAGCCCTCAGCACGTCCTCATCAAGGAGACTGACATGGGAGGGAAAGAAGCCCCTGCAGCCTGAGGTGCACGGGCAGAAGGACAGGTGGACAGATGGATGGACGTGTCCCAGAGCTCCGAGCAGGCGACACCCCCGGAGGCAGTGGGCGCAGGCCAGGATTCCTGGAGAAGAGTGGAGCTGGGATTCAGTTTGTAGGACAGGAATGAGGAGCAAAATGAACGCTCAAAAACTTCATTGTTGTTTTTTTTTCCTCCAGACTTTAAAGATAGTGCAGGTTCATGTAGAAAAGTCACACAATACAGAACCTAAATAGAAGAAAGTGAAATAAGAGCAATTAGAACAACCAGTACTTGTTGACCGTGTCAGGAACTGTTCCAGGTGCTTTACGTATTATACTCACATTCAATTTTTATAACTCTCTGAGGTAAGTCCTACTTTTATCTCCGTTTCACGCCTGGGGAAACTGCGGCCAGAGAGGTTCACTTGTCGGCCAATAGGAAACTAGGTAGTGGAGCCGGAATTTGACTCAGGCAGTTTGACTCCAGAGCCAAGATCTCAAGCAAACCTGCAACCTAGGTAGCCCCTCTAAACATCATGGATACATTGAGCACTGACTGTGTACCCACCTAAACTCTAATGTTGGCTGCAGCCTCCCACCGGAGCACACAGGATGGGAGAACGTGATTTCTGGAAGTAGCTTATCCATGCCACCGTGGGGATGGTCTAGGGATGCAGTCCCCACCCCCAGGCTGCGCCCCAGCACTGGTCCGTGGCCTGTCAGTAAATGGGGCACATAGCACCGCCTGAGCTCCGCGCCACCTCCCTCCAACCCACGACATTCCACGCCCCTACCCTCGGTCCGCGGCAAAGTTGTCTTCCATGAAACTGATCCCTGGTTTCAAAAAGGGTGGGGACTGCTGGTCTAGGGGACACTGCTGAGCCTGTGTGAGGCTGAGTATTCATACAGAGAAACAAAAGACTTGGGAAAAATTAGGATTATGTTGCAAAGGGCACAGAGGCCATGATAAAGAGTTTGAACTTGACCCTATCGGCCGTCAGGACCCGAGGGTGCCACCGAATAAAAATGGTGTTTTGAGAGTATGCGTGTGTCCAGAGGGAAGTCTGGCAAAATATGCCATCATTTTATTATTTTTTACACAATGTTTTTGAAAAGGTAGTATATGCCCACATTCAAGTATTTCTAAGAGTTCAAAAATCAAGTTTCGCCCTCCTCCACTTCTGTTCTCTGTCATCTTTTTGTTGCTGTTAATACCTTACTTTTGGTTTTTAACTTAGCAACGTATCTAGGAGACTGCTTCACATCAATATGTATTAATCTACCTCCTCCTTTGGAATGGCTGCATAGCATTTCACTGCATGGATCTATCCTAATTTAACCCATTGATGGATACAAGGGTGTTTTCACTCTTTCTGTTATAATTAATGTCACAAAAAATATGGACCCATCTGTCTGACAAATTCCCACATGTGAAATTGCTGCCTTGAAGAATAGTTCACCTCGACAATTTGACTTCTCAGAAATTGTCCCATCAGAGGAGTACACAAAAATACATGCCAAATGCATTATAATTTTTTCTAAGAGCAAAAAAAACTGGCAAAAGACCTAGACTTCTCTCAGCTGGGAAGGGCTACCAAAATTGTGTAAATTCACACAAGAGATGACACTAATAAGAGATATATTCTGTGATTTGAAAGGGACCATAACATGATTAAGCAAAAAGGGCAGGTTACAAAACAGTATCTTTGTAAATTCTATTTATATAGATTTATTTACATGCACATATGCTTTCTACTTTCTCTGTATTGCTTGAATTTTGTGCATGGGTACATATTATCTTTATAGTCAGAAGAACTATTAAACTGCTTTGAAAGCATCTGATTATTCCATAAGCACAGATTTTAATTTTGAAGCACCCCCTGTGTGCCAGGCATTGGGGTGCCCTGAGTTGCCTGGGGCTCTGACTCCTGTCTGCCATCTCTACCCGATCATTAGATTCGGAGAATGCTAGAACCAGTAAAACCCAGCTCACACCCTTATTTCACAGGTGAGGGCACCGAGCCCCCAAAAAGGTAAATGACCTGCTGAGGGTCACACAGCCAGTGTGGTCCAGAGATAACAGAGCCCAGGGCTCTACTACCTGGCTGTGCTGCTCTCCCCTGAATCGGAGGATGAATCCTAGGGTCGGGCAGGCAGTGATTTTGAATGCCAGTCTCTGGCAGCCCTGGTCCAGGCAAACCCAGGATGAAAGATAAAAGGGCACTGAATAAGGCTGTCATTAGTGGGGAGGAGTCTGACCCTGCACAGGCAGAAAAGCAGCTTTGGTAGGGCCCGGGGTCTGCAGGGCAGCAGTCTGCAGGGTGTTAGGGAAGGAGCCTCCCTGGGCTGGTGCCAGATGTCAGTAATTATAAGGCAACGTGGGGCTGCAAATTGCCCATTAAAGATGTTTGCTCTGCATCAAACCTGCAAGCAGAACTCAACCTCTCTGCCACTTTCCATAAGACATCCAACCACATCAAACGCTCTGGGGTTTTCCTGTGCTCTCCTGAATGTTTGAGCGATCCCAGGGAGCGGTCACATCACACTGCGTTGGGCACACAGCCATCTGCCTGCCTCTCCTTGCCCCATCTCACAGATTCTACACTTCCCACTTCCCCTTTCTCGCTGGCCCTGGCCACATCCAGCCTCTGATAGCCCCAAGCCATCGATCAAATCATTTCCCCAACTAAAAGAAACTTCCCTTCCAGCTCCCATGAGAATAAAATTCCCACTATTTCATTATGCATTAGAGAACTTGAATTCCAGAGACTTTGAGCTCAGAATCTCAGACTTTGAGCTAGAATGGCCCTGGAAAAATAATTTAATCCAATTCCTTTAGTTTACAGGTTGAGATGCCAAGGTCCAGGAGGGTAGAGGTCGTGCCCAAGGTCACAGGACACCCACGGCCACCAGGTCTCTAATTCCTGGCTGGAGCCAGCTCACAAGGTCAGGGCAGACAAGGCTTGCCTTTGCACCAGAGAGCCAGCTCTCCTCTGTGTTCATGTATCTCCTCCCACGAGTCTAGGTCCATCTCACTCCTGGCAGTTGGGCTGTGACCGGGAGGCCCTGCAAGACGTCCAAGGATATAAGACCCTGCCAGGTGAGGGTCTTCTCCCAATTTCCAGGGTAGGTGTACCCCAGGCAGAGGCAAAACAGCATGACATCACCATCTCCCCACCTCAAAGCTCAGAAGTCCCAAACTGGAGCGTTTTCATACAGGGAAGGGGGTGGACACGCTCTGAGGAATGGTCCAACTCTCAAATTATAGGAGATGACAGGCATGCACAGTGTCCACTAGGGGAGAGATGGGGGAGTCAGGCTTCCTGAGCATCCAGGCTCTGGGTGTCACCATCTTAGTCACCCCTGAGTATCCTTGTGAAGAGGAGACACTGTCTTCACCTTGCTAAGACACAGAGAGGACCCCAGACCCAGCTGGAGCCCAGAGTGGACCGTGGGGGACGGGGGGAGGATCTGTCTCCAGACCCAGGCCTGTGTGGGTCTGAAGAATGCTCCTCTGAAGCTCAGGGCCCTGCATGGAGGCTGAGCCTGCTCATGGGTGGGTGCAGGTGTGTGGGGAGGGTGTGGAGGGAGTGGATGTCCCAGAAGAGGATTGTGGACCTTTGCCTCTGTAGATACTCACAGAAGAGAGAGGAATTATAGCCCCAGGATCTTCCAGTCTCACCCAGGAGGGGAAAAGACAACCTTAGGCTGGGCTCCATGAGACCTGCGCTCCAGTCCCGGCTCTACAGCTTATAACCGTTAGCACCTTGGGGGTCCTGGTTCTGAGCTTGCATTTGTTCATCTGAGAGTTGATTTAGGGGGTAAGAATAGCTGACCATACACCCTAGTTTCCTCCCAGTCTCTCTCTCCTTCCCCATTCTGTTTCTTGCCAGCCTGTGACCTTTCTGTGCCTCAGTTTCTCCACAGTGCAGCTCTCAGCAGTGTTTCAAAGGCCTCCTAGCTGGAGCCAAGCCCACAGTGGACACCTTCTCGGTGCACACCGGGGCGATTACGAGGTGATTATGTGTTTCCTAGGAGTCACCTGGGGTGGAGGGCCACGCCTCCTCTTTTGAATTCTGACCTTCCTGCCTAGGAGTGTCCTGAGATCCTCGTTCATGTTGGTCGGGCTGGCTGCTCTGACACGCCACACCGTCCTGACGGGCCACACGCCACCGTGCCGAGGAAGCAAGGAGTCCACCGGGCTGTCGCATGGCAGGTGAGTGGGCAGGACCTTGGTGAGATTAGGGGCCTTGGGGCACAGGGGCCCATGAGAGGAGCTTTAAGAAACACTTTGATCGATGGGTCAGGATTTTATTTTTTTTATTTCAGAAGTTTGCAGGGGCACTCACGTTTTGATTACATAATTTGCGTTTGTGCAGTTTGAGTTATAAGTTATAAGTGTGTCCTTCAGTTAGTTACTGTGCATTGTACCTGTCAGATGCAAATTTACTCATCCCCTCCTCCCCCTCCCACCTGCTTCATTTCCCTGGACTTTTACTTCCATATGTGCCCATGAGTGTTGATTAGTTCCAATTTAGTAGTGAGTACATGTTGTTCCATTCTTGAGCTATTTCACTAAGAAGAGTGACCTCCAGTTCCATCCAGGTTGTTACAAAAGATACTAGATAACCATTGTTTTTATGGCTGAGTAGTACTCCATGGTATACATATACCACATTTTGTTAATCCACTCATGTATTGATGGGCACTTGGGTTATTTCCACATCTTTGTAATTGTGAATTGTGCTGCTATAAACATTCGAGTGCAAGTGTCTTTTTCATAAAATGTCTTTTTTTCCTTTGGGTAGATACTCAGCAGTGGGATTGCTAGATCAAATGGTAGTTCTGCTTTTAGTTCTTTGAGGCATCTGATGGTTAGGATTTTAGAGCTGGGTGGTCCATGAGCCATTCCTGAGTGTTCACGAGGCCCAAGATGAAAAAGCCAGCCCCCAACCCAGGCAGAGGGCTCAAGCACTCCTCCCTGGGCTGGGGCCAGGCTTTCCCCACGTGCCTGGCAGGACTGGAGGAGGCAGGAGAGGAAAGGCAAGGGCACGCTAACTAAAATCGCCTCACACCCTGGGCATGTTCTGCAGATCCAAGGACATTTCTGGGCATAGCTGGGGATCGTGGTCTGGGAGGGAAGGAGAGAGAGGTCCCACAGGCTGTACCGTGGCCTAACTCCCACCCCAAGCACTTGGTGGGCAAGAGCAGCTCTGTCTAAGGTGAAGAGAAGCATATGACCTTGAGAAGCAGAGAATTTGCCCTTGGTGCCTCTGCGTTCTCATCTGTATAATGGAGATTATGACACAAAGGATCTCACAGGCCTCTGTGGGGAGTGGACGGGCCCAAGTGTGCTGTTTCCTCACCACACAGCATCTCACGTGGGGCCTTGTAAACAGCAGACTCAGAAACCTGTCCCCCGTGGCCCCAATACAGTGAGCGGCAAACTCCCCCACCCCCAGCCGGGACTTGTCTGTCGATGCTGGGTCCAGTGACAAACAAGTCAGCAGAAACAGGGATCCTACACTCAGGTCATTAAGGGAATTAAGAGATGTTTCTAATTCTGTGCCTGCTCTTTTTAATTGTTGAGCATTATGTGACAATTGCATGAATCAACTCTTGTGTTTTTTTTGACTTTCAAAGGCAGGCGTTTTAATTTCCTTGTCACATTCGAGCTTCCTCTTCATGTTTCCTCCTGGCAACTCAGAGCTCTATTGGGCATCTTGGGCCTTCTTGGCTCCTGGGATGGGTCTGCTGCCCTGGGGACCAGGCCTTGCCCAGCCCAGCTCACAGCCTCGGCTGCCTGTTTTCAGGGCTGGTGTTGCTTCTCTCGTTGGCCCTGGTAAGGAGGGGACTGGCTTTGTTCCTCCAAGATATGCTTTTCAGAGTTCACCTAGAGGGTTCCTCTTCCCTAAGCATTTGATAAACTATCAGTTTTAAACTTGACAGAACTAAGTTTAATTGCTGAGGAATGAACAAAGTTGGTGATGAGGGTTCCATTGTCAGGTCTGCAACTAACTTGCTGGGTGACAGTTCCTCTGTCTGAACCTCAGTTTCTCCATCTTTAAAATGTCAGCATTGGATCCATCATGCCTAGCATACAAACTGATTTTTTGGATTGAATTCAATTCCCTGGATCTTCTGGATCCTCCTGGCTTCTTGGAAGGATCTGCTCCTTAGAGTGCGGGGCCATGACCACTACATGCTCTGTGCATGATTGAATGAGACATCAGATCCTGGGTGGAAAGTGTATCCATCACCTGGAGTTCCTCCCAGCCCCTCCCCCACTCTGTCCGTGCTAGACATCCCTAGCTGACCCCAGAACTCTTCCCTACAGAACCTGGATGTGGCCCTGGACGTTAGACATAGTTCAAGTAGTCCCTACCAGGTGATCAGTATTAGCAAATGAGGTGAGACCTTTTTGCATTGCCGAATTACAATAATCTTTTGGCTCAGAAATTCTAAGAATTGAATGGAATACTCTGTGTGAAGTTGGCTCTGGCTGGGACATTGGGTTGGAGTTGATGGACCACTGCCTACTGGTGATAGAGAGGCCAGCAGCTTCCAACAAGACCAGGAAGGAAAGGGAGATTGGGCAGTGGCCCCAGGAAGGCCCCAGGCAACTCCCCAATTAATCATTTAGCTCTGACAGTCAGGTGCCCATGATGCTTACTAAGGATACGGTCATAATGGGGCCCATTAAAAACCAATTATGTGGAGTCTAGGAGATGTTGCTGGCTTCAGCAGAGCTTGCTGGGCTCAGCCCCACTGGTGCCATGCCCGGACTGGGACAGAAACTCCAGGAGGGTAGTATCACTCAGCTCTCTGGTATCATCCAAGGGCGGGAGGAGGAAGAGCCAGGTGAGCTAGGCCTGGGGGTGGACGGCTGAGTGGACAGGAGGCACATAGACCCTTCCCTCCAAGCTGATCTCTGGGCCCAGCTGGTAACCAAGTGAGCTGGGGTTGGGGGGTGGCGTTGGAAGGACCTTGAATGACAGCAAGATGGTTGTGGATGTGATGGGTTTGTTTTGTTTTATGTTTACACCTGTGCTGTAAGAGCAGCGGTTCCTCAGCAGGGGAGATAGCTGACACTCATGCAATGGGAAAAGTCTCTGAACCTCAGTTTCTTCATAGTGACAGGATGGATTGAACAGGATGAGCTGAAAAATACCCTGAGGCTGCTGGGGCAATGTAGTAACTTAAGCCAGACGTGAAGGGGAGAGAATAAAAGGAAAATCA